>PITA01008722.1:0-82463 GCA_004023965.1 Spilogale gracilis
GGGAAACGAAACAACAGAGACTTTGAACACAGAAACAAACTGAGGGACTTGGAGGGAGGGGGGTGGAGGGATGGGAGAGCCTGGTGGTGGGTACTGGGGACACCTAAAGCGGGGAGCACTGGGTGTGGGGAATGGGGAATGAATCTTGAAACACTGGAAAAAAAAATTTAGTAACAATAAAAAAAAAAAAGAAAAAAAATTGTTTGAGACTTTGCCTTTGATCATGGATTATTTATAAGTAAGTATGTTATTAAAATTTGGAATATTTGAGATTTTCTAGTTATCTTTCTGTTTTGATTTCCAGTTTAATTCCACTCTTATCTCAGATAATTCATTTAGTGATTTATATTTTTTAAAATTCCTTAAGATGTGTTGTATTGCCTAGAATGTGGTGTATCTTGATGAATGTTCCATGTGAGCTTAAGATAAATGTATTTGGCTGTTGTTGGATGGAATTTTTTATAATGTCAATGAGGCTTAAATGATTGATCATGTCATTCATATCATAGGTACCCTACTCCTTTTATGCCTTGTCAATTTATTAATTATTGACATAAGGGGTGTCAGAGTCTCCAAATATAAAGTGGATTTGTTTATTTTTCCTTTCAGTTTTTTCACCTTTTCACTCTTACATAGTTAGGATTGCAATGTATTCTTAAGAAATTGACCCCTTTATCATTAATTAATGTACTTCTCTATTACAGATGTTTACCACATTTGGAAGATTGTGTTACCTGAAATTAATTAAAATTTCTGAAAGTTTATGAATTCAGCTTTCTTTACAAGTGTTGGGCAGCCAGTAGTTCCTGATCTTGCCTTGCCCTCTCAGTGTAGGATCTCTGTCCAATGAAAGAACTGAAAAAAGAGTGTTGAGGATGCCAGGAATCTTGCTCTGTTGTACTTAGGGTAAAGCTGCTGTTTAGGGGATGAGAAGTGAGTAAAAGAAAGGATTACTCCAAATGTTTAATTGTACAAACAAGCAGTTTAGACTCCTCATCTTGGAATTGGAAAGAATAAGAAATGCTGGCAACCTGCTTCTTCCAGTGAGATATTTGATATATTTGATAGGGAACTGAGTAAGGAGGGAATACTATTTTTTTGGCCATACCCACCTGTAATGGAGGTTTTTCTAGCTGAGCTGGAGGAGAGAGTTGTGGGAACAATGGAGCAGATCATGGTTCAAATGCCATTGACTCTCAGTGTTGATACCAAGTTTTAGTGTACTTTTTTGAAAGGATGTTTATTTGCTGTATTCCTGTAGGACACTTTTCAGATAAAATTTTTTAAGTAGTTTAAACAGTTTTGCTTATTTTTTGAGGGATTAGTCTACAGAATTCCTCACACTGTCATTCCAGAAGTATAATTCTCTAACTTTCTTTTTTTATTACTGTTAGCATGGTATATCATTATTGTTATTCTTATAATCTGGGACTCTTTATATTTAAGGTGGGTTGTTTATTGGAACATATACTTGTGTCTTGTCTTTTTATAAATCCACTCTAACAATCTTTATTTTTTTAATTGGTGCATTTTGACTATTCACATTTAATGTAATTATTGAAAAACTTGGATTAACATTCACATATTTGTAATTTTTATATATTTGTATTTGTTCTTTGTTTATTTCCCCTTTTTCTTATTTTTTAATCATAATTGAGCATTTATATGCTCCATTTTATCTCCTCTGTTGCATATCAGTTATGTCTTTTCAAAAAATTTTAACTCTTTCCCTAGTGTTTGAAATACAGATTTTTATCTCATTTCAGTCTACCATCAGAGAACACTACACTTAGTCATGTGTCGTGCTGTTTATAAAGCACATCCCAATTCTGTTCAACATCACTAGCCATCAAGGAAATGAAAATCAAAACCACAATGACTGCAGTGAGATACCACGTTACACCAGTTAGAAGGGCAAAACTTAACAGGACAGGAAACAACCAATGTTGGTGAGGATGTGGAGAAAGGGGAACCCTCTTATACTGTTGGTGGGAATGCAAGCTGGTACAGCCACTCTGGAAAACAGTATAGGGGTTCCTTAAGATGATAAAAATAGAGCTACTGCATGACCCAGCAATTGTACTACTAGGTATTTATCCCCCAAAGATACAGATGTAGTGAAAAGAAAGGTCATATGCACCCCAGTGTTTATAGCAGCAATGTCCACAATAGCCAAACTGTAGAAGTAGCCAGGATGCCCTTCAGCAGACGAATGGATAAAGAAGATATGGTCCACATATACAATGGAATATTACTCAGTCATCAGAAAGGATGAATACCCAGGCTTTGCATTGACAGGGATGGAACTAGAGGGGATTATGCTAAGTGAAGTAAATCAAGCAGATAAAGATGATTATTGTATGGTTTCGTTCATATGTGGAACATAAGGAATAATGTGGAGGACCATAGGGGAAAGGAGGGAAAACTGAATGGAGAGAAATCAGAGAGGGAGATGAACCATGAGAGACTCTGGACTCCAGGAAACAAACTGAGGGTTACAGAAGGAAGGGAGGGTGGGGGGATGGGTTACTGTTGGTGGGTATTAAGGAGGGCATGTGTTGGGATGAGCACTGTGTGTTACATGCAACTAATGACTCGTTGAACACTACATGAAAAACTAATGATGTACTATATGTTGGTTAACTGAACATATTAATAAAAAATTGCCATATGACTGTGCATTCAATAATATTAATAATATTTATATAGTAAAATCCTAATTCTTTAATCTTTTTTGACATTGTCATTTGTTTCATTTATCCTCAGGTTATATCCAGCCAACATTTTTACTGTGATTAATTTAAACACTTAACAGTTTAGATCAAATAAGAATAAGACAAAATATTTTACCTTCATTTATCCATTTCTGATGCTCTTTCTTTTTTCATGTAGAACCAGTTTCTGTCCCATATTGTTTGAGTTATTCCTGAAAAACTTTTTCAAATATTTTTTACAGGGAAGGTGTGCTGTAATGAAATACCTCTGGTTTTGTTTGTCAGGGAAAGACTTCATTTCTCACTAGTTTTGAAGGATAATTTCACTGGATAATGAATTCTAGTTTGGTGGGTTTTATTTTTTTCTTTTACACCTTTAAATACTTAACTCTCTTTTTACTTGCATGGTATTTGGTGAGAAGTGTGCTGTAATGCTTGTCCTTGTTCCTATTAGGTACCCCCTCCATGCTACCATGCCCCATCATGGCTTAAGATTTTCTCTGGTTTTCTGTAGTATGAATATGATATACCTGGATGTAGCTTTTTAGATTATTTGGTGTCCAGTGAGCTTCCTGGGCCTCTGATTCATGGCTGTTACTAGTTTTGGATAATTCATGGTAATAACCACCTCAGATATTTATTCTGCTCATCCCTTCCTTTTCTCTTTACTTTTCCTTTTCCTTTTTCCTTCTGGTAATTCAATTACATGTCTCATTTTGAAATTGTCCTGTGGTTCTTGAATGTTTTTGTTTCATATTTTTTTCTCTTGGCATTTTAGTTTGGGAAGCTTTTATGGACCTATCTTCAGTTTTAGTGATTCTTTCCTTGGCTTTGTCAAACCTACTGATGAACTTGTTAAGGGCACACTTCATTTATGTTATGGTGTTTCTGATTTCTAGTACTTCCATTTGATGATTTCTTGGAGTTTATATCTCAGTACTTATATTACTCATACATTCTTGCTTTGCTTTTTTCTTTAGTGGTCTTAACATTTTAATCATAGTTATTTTAAATTTCTCATGTGATAATTTCAGTGTCTGTGCCATTTCTGAGTCTCATTCTGATTGCTGCTGTGTCTTTTTGGACTGCTTTTTTATTCCTTGCCTCTTAGTATGCCTTGTAACTTTTTGGTGAAAGCTGGAAATGTTGTATCAGGTACTAGGACCTGAGGTAAATAGACTTTCCAATATGAGGATATATGTTAATCAGGATAGTAGTTGGTGTGTGTAAGATTAGCTGTATCCATAGGTGCCAGCATCTCCAAATTCCTCTACAGTCTATATTTTTGTTTTCTGTGTTGTCTTTAGTTTTTGCTAAGTATTCATTTTCAGAGAAAGTCTGTCTTTTACCTCCTATCAGTTGTAATCTTCGGTTATTATACTGGACCTTATTGGTGTAGTGGTATGGTATGGGGATGGTATAGGTATGGAATGATGATCATAATATTTTGATTAAATCTCATTCTTTTATTGGGCCTATTTGTCTAGGATGTTATCTTCATAAGTGTTTCTCCAGGGTGATAGCTTTCCCCCCACCCCTGCCCACTATTGCCTTCCTTGGCTGTAGTGTTTTCATTCTGTTTCTTGGCTCTGTTTTATTTTTTTCCCCTTATTTGACACAGGATTTCTAGAGAAGACTAGAGTGGAAGAATGACCTTCCCGTAGCAGAGATAAGGCTCACAAAATCTTTTCCTTGGAAAGTAGGCCTTTGTTGTACAAAAGGTTCTAAACTCATTTCCTTGTGGTTATTCCCTCTTCCCCTGTCGATCCATGATGGGAACCTTTTTTACATCTTTACTGTAAGAATTCTTAGGGAGTTTTTGCAGATAAAGTCCATATAAGTTTGTGTTTTGTGTATTTACTTTTTTATGTTCTGTAATCTAGCATATAGTACATCATGAGTTTTTGATGTTGTGTTCAGTAATTTATTAGTTGCTTATAACACCCAGTACTCATCACAGCATGTGCCCTCCTCAATACTCATTCCCCTGTAACCCCAGCCTCCCACCGCCCCTCCCCTCTGAAACCCTCAGTTTAATTTAGCCCATATAAATTTGGGAGACCGTACAAGCTTCTGGCCCTGAAGGAGTCCCTCACTTTTTTTTTAAGTTTTTATGTATTTTATTTTATTATTTTTCTTTTTTTTTACATTCAGTTAGCCTCACTTGTATTCCAGTCCATACTCAGCCTCCAACAGTTACTCACAATGGCCATTTGATGTATTGCTACCAGTTTTTGGCCCCACTGGCTTCTGCTCCAAATGAATCTATCTTGGCTGTGAGTTTCTATACATCTGTCTCTCTAGAATTCAGGATGGCGGTATGCCTTGGTCCCTCATTTCTTTGGCGGGTCCAAAAAAAAAGTCATTGATTTTTACTGTTTAGCTTTTTCATGTACAGAAAGGAATGACAGCATCTAAATTTCTGTATGCAGGAGGTGAAAGCAGAAGTCAAGTCTCTTTCAGCTGAATGTTGGGTAGATGAAGTTTTCATTTTTCAGGGTGCCATATGGAGCATTGTTTTTTGGTTTTGGTTGGTTTTGTTTTTTTGTGTATTTTTAGAATCGTTCTGCCATTTGAAGTCCAAAATGATTTTTTTACCACTTTTCACTGCGTCACTCTGGACAAGAAATTTAATATTTTCGACAGTGTTTTCTACTTAGAATAAATTGTCGATAAAGGGGTAACCTCTTATGATGGTGGTGAGAATTACATGAGCTATAGAATATAAATAGCATAGTTTGGGCCCTGTCACAAATAGGTACATAAGCAAAATACTAGTTTCCTCTCTAGTTATCTTTCACTTCTTCCTATGGATACCCTATGGATACAGAGAGAAGTCTCTTTGATCTGGACTTAAACATCTTATAGAGAACTTGTGGTGACATTTTATTCCATAGAAAGTTTTCTTTGAGGTAGTGGCTTTCAACCGAAATACCTAATTACTGTAGGGTCATATATTCTTTGTGGTAGTGGGCAAGGCTGCCACAAAATGTTGTTTCACACAAATCACAAAAGTTATTCGAAGCCAGCACGGATATTCAAAGCCAGCAAGGACATAGTCCCATTTTTGTTGCAATACATATCACCCCCCACCCCCATACTGAAACCAGTTGCCTTTCCTGGGTCCCTGGGTACAGTTTTCAGGCCCTAGTCTATAGCCTCTACATCGTTTTTTGTCTTACTTGTGTCCTGAATCCTTTATACTCGCACTAGACTTTTGCATGTGCACTGCTGTCTGCTTCTGTCTCAGGAATCTGAAAGATGATACATGGACCATAATCTAGGTATGATTCTGTCTTTGTTTTGTTGGCCAGCATCAGTGATTGGATGCATCTCTTAGCCCTTGCAGTCTGCATCTTGGCATTTGTAGACCACAGCTTAAAGTTTGATCTAATATCCAGGGTCTTTTGGCAGGATTTGCTCTTAGGACTTCAGTTTCATCCTTTTGTTTATAAACCATAGATCTAATCACCAAACACTATCCTGACCAGCCTTATCTCATGTTTATTTAAGACAAAGCTTTGACCAAATTCCTGAAATTAGAGGAATAATAGTTTTCCAAATGAATTTTCAAATATATCATCTTTGTGAGTTTGTGTTTCAGTCTGTAAGTTAATTTCCAAAAAGCATATATGAAGCCAGGAACAGACAGCTATAGTTTCCTCTCCTCAGAGAGGAACCTTTTCTCTAATCCTCCAGTGTTTTCCTAATGCTGGAAGTGCTGTTTTCAAGAACACTATGAAAGAAATAGTAGTGTGGTGTATTATATTAGGCTTGTTTCCCAGTTAGGTTGTGGCCTACTTGATAACGTTTAATGA
This sequence comes from Spilogale gracilis, assembly GCA_004023965.1. Taxonomy (NCBI): domain Eukaryota; kingdom Metazoa; phylum Chordata; class Mammalia; order Carnivora; family Mephitidae; genus Spilogale; species Spilogale gracilis. The sequence goes on from PITA01008722.1 coordinate 6,533, forward strand.
ATCCCAAGAAAGTCTTTCTCCTCTTTGATTGCAGCCTGTTGCATGGGTTCAACAATGACTGGAATTCTAGTATTACACTTACATTCTTGAGTCCAAATTGTTACTTCCTGTAGTACACACAGATCTTGGAAGAGTGATGCTTTATATGAAGAGAAGTTTTGGTAGGAAGGACAGAAGGGAGAATGTGACAGTTGAATGGAAGAAAGGTATTATGGAAATGGAGGCGTCAGTGGTTGGGCAAAAGGATGATGGAGAACACAGAACAACAAACTAGTTGGCTTAAGGACAAACAATATCTTTTTCAAAATTAGCTTTGAGCTTTCAATTCAAGAGAAAACCTAAACTTGAAGCTCTCTTCCATCATGACTTAGAGGCTTTAGAAAAGCTACTTGGACTCTGTAGTCTGGTTTTCTTATACATGGATTAAAAGCAATAATAGCACATCTCTTAGAGAATTGTTGTTGATACAAGTGAGGCATTTAGCATAGTATCTGATAGGTATTCAGTGTTCAGTAAATCTGAACTATTATGTTATTAAGAATAATTTAATTGTAAAGCCCAGTGTAAGGTATTGCATGTCTAAACCCAAGATAATGTAGAGAAATTTGTTCAGTTGCACATATATGGCATTTAATCAGATAATTCTTCATGAAACTTAAAACTTATCTGGTATTATGATAAAAAGATGGGCATTCTTTTTATATACTCAGTGATGTTTCTCAAAATATATTGTAAATTGTATTTGTGTAAGGAAGACACAGGAGAAAAACAAGTGTTTCTATGACCTTATATCCTCCTACTCTATCACTGCTAAGGCCTTCAGTACTGGATTTCATATACTGTAACCTTTGAGTCAGTAATCATGAACTCTTAATACCAGTTTATTTGCAGTGGGTCACCCATGTATCAGACAGCCCTTTCAAGATGATGGATAGGGGAAGAGTGCTTAGAAACCACCATGCTGAAATAACAATAGGTTGCCATAACCTCCCAGAATAACACTGACAGGAGACTGTTAGCATAATCAACATAATATATAATGTGTTTAGAGACATCTCTAAACCAGTTGTACCAGTCATACACCAAGCACAGGATACATAATTAAATGTAGATATTTACTGTGAAAGAAGAGACATGTTATCTTAATCCAGAATATAGAAACTGGAAAAGATTTGGGGTTCATTTTGGTGATGTTTTGAGTATTTTTGTTTCAGTGTTGTGCCTTTTCCCCCCAAATCCATATTGCCTAGTCATTGTATCTTAGTATTGTATCTTAAGATAATGAATTTGCACAAGGGAGGGTCTCTAAGTCTCCTCTGGAAGATGACCGTTTTGTAATGTTGAACTGACATGTAATGGAATGATGGACGTGTCATTTTACTGGCAAGCAGTTTTCTGTTTCAGTAGGGAGAGTTTTAAGATCATTGGAGTTGTAAATGGTGACAGGATTTTGGTCTATATATGATTGAGCAGTTTAGTAATGTACATAATTATCATGACTGCGTGAAAGCTCTAGGCACCTTTTCACTTTTGATCATGATTTCAACTGCTGACGCTTAAATTACAAATCAAATGTTAAGAAGATAGATCATGATGCCAGAGGCATAGCTTAGTCATGCCAGGAAGCTTCAAATTGGGTTTTGTAAGGGATGGTTCAAAACTGGAAAAGGTTTGTGAAAGAAAAGTTGTTACCTGTTTAGAATGCACTTAAAGGCATTATTTTGGATTTACAAAATGTTAAGAACAAGAGGTTTTTGTTTTGAGAAGGCTTGTTTTTTTAGATGTGGCGCTTTATGTTTTCACTCATATGTGGAATTTAAGAAACAAAAGAAATGAATAAAGGGAAAAAGGAGTCAAAACAAGAAATAGACTCTTAACTCTAGAGAGCAAATTGCTGGTTACCAGAGGTGAGATGGGTGAGGGTATGGGTGAAACAGGTGATGGGTACTTAAGGGGGGCACTTGTGATGAGCACTGAGTGATATATGGAAGTGTTGAATCACTATATTGTACACCTCATACTAATTTAACTGTATGTTCACTAATCAATTAAAATAAAAACTTAGAAAAAGCCTTCAATTTTCCATTTTAAAGTAGGATTAATATTATTTGGGGAAACAAAGGTTTTAGAATTTGAAGAGGTGTGTGACCTTAAGTGTGTAATCTGTAGCATAACCAAATTATGGGCATACAAAACCACTGTTTAATAAGGAATAAGTACCCTGTATTGTAAAACTAGCAGTAAGAATAGGTGTATTTCCCTAAGACAATTTCCTAAAATGAAGGGTCAGAAACAAAAACCCAATTTCATTTATTTCATTAGTTGTATTTTATATGGGAATATATGGTTACACATATATATGCTTCCATCTGGGACTCTGGAAGTTGTTTAAGGTCTGACAGTCGGAGTCCTAGGTGAAGTTGATTGTTTCCCATATGATATAAGGGCTAATGATTCATGGCTTGGTTCTTACGAATTCTCTATTTAAAGTAGGATAATTTTCAAGTGTTTCATGGAATTTGTATGTGATTATAAGATTAAGATTTAAGTTACTGACCAAAACAAGACTGAATGTCTTCTGACTTAGTCTGACCCCAGTACTTTCTCTTGCTATAGACCAGGTATTTCTGAAACATTTGAAGGTAATACCAAATGTGTTCAAAGTTCCCATTCAGTTTATATCTAGGGATTAGTGGAAGTCCTTTGAAACTAGGTGCCATAGTTGTACTTGCCTATGTCCTTGCTATTTATTCCAGAGCACCAGGAGCTCTGCAAAAACCATGAAAGCATATTACTGTATCACTACCTATCTGTGAATTGCAGGTCTGTGCCACAAAGAAATCTGATGACTTTTTCGTCATCTTAAAACTGCTCCAATATTATAGTATAAAACTAGTCAATTATTCCCTTAAAAAAGAGTATTGACTGAGAAAATGCAAATATCTTCATCTTAGGATATTTTAATCCAAAGATTTTTTTTGAGGATCTCGATGTGTCACATAGTTTGAATTGTGCCTTGTATGTATGAAAGATGCCTAAGATATCATAAGATATGACTTGGAATATACGAAGTTATTTCTTCATGCTAATTAATGTTTTCTTTCTTTACTGAAGGAATCTTTTGTAGCTATCTGTATTACAACTAAAATTGTTCTGTGAAATATATTGTAAGCTTATTAAGATTTCCTTAAGTCTCTGTTAGCAAAGTGGCTAAAACAAATATAGCAATCTTATGTAAGCTAAAGTGAACTTTAAGCCACGCCCATACTGTTATGAAGTCCAGATATTTGCAATAAAATATAGGAACCCATTGCTGACAAGAGATTTTCTTAGTTTTAAATGTTTATGAAAGTTTTACAGTTACTAAAAATCCCATTCAGTGACATAAATAATGAATCATCTTTGTAGAAGATTTTTAACAATTGTGTAAGATCATCACTGTCTTCAGAAATCTAAGATGCAGAATTACTTGTTTAGGATAACTATAGAGTGCAAATAAAATATACCTACTCCTAGGTTTTATATGTTCATTTGTAACAATAAAAACATGCAGTCAGGGTCCCTCAGTGGTGCAGTTGTTTAAAGGTCAGACTCTTAATTTCATCTCAGGTCTTGATCTTAGGGTCATGAGATTGAGCTCCACTCTACCTTCAGCTCCACATTCAGCATGGAGTCAACTTGTCCCTCCCCTTCCCCTTCTGCCCCCCCCCCCACTTGCAAGCTCTCAAATAAATAAAGAAATAAAGTCTTAAAAGACCTGCATGTTTTCTTTTTTTATTTTTTAAAATATTTTATTTATTTATTTGACAGAGAGAGAGATCACAAGTAGGCAGAGACGCAGGCAGAGAGAGAGGAGGAAGCAGGCTCCCTGCCAAGCAGAGAGCCTGATGCGGGCCTGGAACCCAGGACCTTGAGATCATGACCTGAGCTGAAGGCAGAGGCTTTAACCCATTAAGCCACCCAGGCGACCTTTCTTTTCTATTTGGGTAACTTAATAATTGCTGTGCATTTTTTGTTGAGTGTTTATGGTTCACTAAATTTGATTTGTATAAGAGAAAGGATTAAATTAGACTGTCTTTAATTAGATTTTGATTCTTAGTTTTTCTTCCCATGACTGAAGAACTGTTTTTGAGTATGCTGGGGGGTAATAGAGGGAGAGGGAGAGTAGAGACTCTTAAGTGGGGTTCGAACTCACAACCCTGAAATTGTGACCTGAGATGAAATCAAGAATCAGACGCTTAGCTGATGGAGCCACCCAGGTGACCTGAAAACTTTTGCTCTATGTTTACCATTGGATTTAACACATAAACATTGTAATATATGATTCTATATTTAGATGTGAAAATTGAATGGAATTAAGGTACTTTATCAGTAAGTGGTTTGTGTTTGATCAAATGGTATCTACTCAAATTACGCTCTTGTGTAATTATAGTATAAACAGAATGACTTAGCAAAATTTACGAAAATACTGAACAGTTTTGGGATTGTGTTTTTATTTTGCACATATGGATAGTTTATTCTACCATGGACTCGGAGGATTTTGTCACTGACATACCATCAGTACATATATAAATAAATGATTAGTTCTGGAAACAACCCTTTGGATCAGCTATGCCTGTCCCTTTCTTAGAGTTGAGGAAACTGATATCTCTGGTGAGGAAGTGACTAACTTAATTGTATGTCCTGAATTGGTTACAGAGCCTGGATCAGAATTGACTACTACTTTGTGTGTTTTCTCCTACTTCAATGTTACTGATAAATATCATCGAATGGAGTACTGAGTTCCACTACTCACTGTTTGATCCAGCTGCTTTGTGATTCATATAGCAACAAAACAAGATCTCACAGAGCTAAAAGAAACAGTGAATGTATGTGTTAGGGTTTTTGTCAGGAAAACAGAAGCCACTGCAGGTTTTGCAAGCTGGAGGGTTTTCAACTCTAGGAATTAGAGGACTGTACAGCCATTGGAAGGATTGAAGACAGGTTAAGGAAGCTACTCTTTGAGTTCAGAAGGTGAGAACATGGGATGGGAGGGAAGCTATGCTGGCTATTTCCACACCTCAGCAGGTGATTAACAGGAGGAGCTCAGGAGCTATTGTAGACTTTAATATCTGCCATCTGATTTTGCTGTAATTGGCTTGGAGACTAATGGCCCATTCTTGTTTTCAACTCTCTAATAAAGTGCAAATGTCTATAATTGGCCAAAATAACCCTGGAACATAGAGGGAAAGGGATTCTAGAACGCTTAGTTAGAGGTTTTTCCTTGCAAAACAGTAAGAGTACAAAGGCGTCATGATGATGCTGAGTTGGTTGTAGACAACACATAATCTAACTCAAAAAAGATGATGTTAAAAACACAGAAAGGTCAGGAAAAAATTAAAAATGAAATATGGCAAAGCCCATGTCCTATCTTGTTTTAAAATTTGGGACTAATTGAAATGTTTCAACCTGACTGAAAACTAAACAGGAAAGGATGGGTATTTACTGTAACGTAGATGTGAGGAATACATGTGCATGTATACATGTAAAAGTGAGAGAAATCCCGGTGTATTTATTAGTGCTCATGGGGTGTTTTTCTTTTGAAAATGATTTTTTTTTGGAAAATGAAGAACAGCTATGCATTGTGCCATGCACAGGTTCTGGGGAGTTAGAATGTGGACGTACCTGTAGAGTTATTATTCAGCCTACTACAAAACTCGGAGTTTTAATACCATTCTCTAAGCTTGAAAAGTCCTTTAGGTTTCCCAAAGATAGAAATTTCTCAGAGGGCTAATACTTGTAAGCAGTGTTATGAATGTATGCAGAAACCAGACCTATATGATAAAGCAGTGCATTGTAATATGGATTACTTTGACTCAGGGCATTTTCCCTATGCAAAATGAAACATTTTTTTCCTTTGAAAGCTATGTTACCAAGATATTTCCCAGCCTTACTTAATCTCTAAGGCTTACCCTACCCTTGACTTTCTGAGGCCTTGGGAAAAGGTAATTAATGGGTTGTGCATCTGAAGATGACATGTGTCATGGGATGGGGTCCAGAAATTGGGTGAAGTTTAGTGATAGGAGGTATCTCTTTCACATAGTATCAGTTAGCATGCTTTTGATCAAAAGAAACAGAAAATCCAAATCAAACTGCCTTAAATTATGACAGAAATGAATAGATTCATTTTTTAACCAAAATGCACAGATGTAGGGGAAGTTTTAAGCATGGTTCATAATTTGAGCCAAAGGTTTTGATAACATTAGGTCTTCAGCTTTGTCTGTGATTCTGTTGGCTCTGTTCCCTGTTTCCTCCTCCCACCATCCAGTTTGCTTTGCGATGATTTCACTTGGATGCTAACAAATTGTACACCTAAGGAGTTCCTTCAAACAGCTCCTTACCATGCACCTAAAAGCACTTCCTTAAGACAGACTCATCTGGAGTCTCATAGTGTCTTACCTAAACTTCCTTAATTCCCTTATATTAAATCTGATGCTTGTTCTCTATGTCCATATTGGTAATGACCTGTTAGACTACGGGTTAGCAAACTGTAACCCATGTGGCAGACAAACATGTGCCTGCTGCTGATTTTGGTGCAGCGCATGAGGTTTTTATGTTTTTCATAACACTCTAGAAAAAAATAACAATATGCGATGCAGACCTTTTGTGGCCCAGAGATTCTAAAATACACACTGTCCTGCCCTTTATAGCAAAAATTTGTCAACCTCTATGTTAGATGGTTGCATGGTGCAAGAAACTGTCTTCTTGACGCATTCCTGTTGTATATATTGCAATTCCTTCCACGTAAAACTCTCATCTTTAAACACTTCTCATCTACCCTTTATGTCCTTTTCCTCTTTTATTCGAGGGAACAAATATTTGTTAATTAACTTGGAGAAGAGGGTTGGTGGAGAGAGAGGAATTGAAAATTCCCACCAGTGTAAAGGGATGTAAGAACTGAAATAACTTTAGAAAGCACTCTGTTCTACTGCATCAAGTTACAGAAGAGGAAGTAAGGCCTAAAATGGAAGGAGTTTGCCCCAGATCAAAATCAGCTGGTAAGTTTTAGCAGGGTGCTGTGTCATCATAATCCAGTACTACTTCAACCACCTCCTGTGACTCTTGGGATGCTGCATCTTTGACTTACATCCAACTCACACATACACTCAACTATTGTAATCCTTGTTGGGACTGTCTTAAACTGCCCTTTTCACCGAAGGGGTTTCCCAGCAGTCCACATTCACTGCTGGAAAGAGCAATCAAGAACTTTCTTAACGGGATTTCCTTTTTCAACATTTTTTTTCTTTAGGTCATCTCCTAACTCTTGGGATTTCCCTGGTCCTCTAAGTTATGTCTTTGTTTTTCCTCATATATTTCAGTATATATTTCCTATATATTTCCATAGCCCTAGCTTCATTTAGACATCATTGGCTGATTTCTAAGATGTCTTGGTGTAGTATTCCCTCATTTACTTAATTGATTAAATAAAAGTGGAGACAAAAAGATGTACTTGGTGATGATTGCAACTTGTTTACTCAGAAATTGCCAGTGCCCTGTCAAATTCCTTGGATTTAGTAGTCTTCTCAGATCTCATTCTCCTTGCACTGTCTCTTTAATTCTATTAACCAGCTCCCCAATTATATGTGCCATGACACCTGCATCTCTAACATGCTTTCTTATTTTTCTGATAGTTGATTTCCTCTTCCTTTGGTTCTAATTCCCGCTTTCACTCCTAAGTATGGGTAGTCTGAATATATTAGTCTCCTATTGCTGCTGTAACACATTATCACAAACTTAGTGGTTTTGAACAACACAAATCTATTACCTTTTTCTCAGGGCCTAGAAGTGCAAAATGGGTCTTACAGGCTAAAATCAGGGTGTCACGAGAGCTGTGTTCCTTCTGGAAACCTTGGAGAGAATCTATTTACTTGCCTTTTCCAGTTTCTACAAGCTACCTCTATACCTTGCTTCATGGTCTTGTCCTCCATCTTCAAAGGGCAGCACTCCAACCTCTGCTTGTCATCGAGTGTCCTTTTTTAGACTTTGACCCTATTGCTTCATTCTTGGCAGGATCCTTGTGATCACTTTGGACCCACCAAAATAATTGAGAATCATCTTCCCATCTCAGGTTTCTTAATCACAAATACAAAGTCCCTTTTTCCATATAAGGTAAAATTTCACAGCTTCCTAGAATTAGGATGTGGGTGTCTTTAGGGGGTTATTATTCTGCTTACTGTGCTTAGGTTTCCACCATAAGATCTCAGCTCCATTTGCTTTGTCAGTCTCAGTGGCACTCTCTGCCTCTTTAGAAAAGATGCAATGATCTTCCAAAAGTATGACTGAATTCTTATATCTCAAATTCATTGCCTGCAAAACTTTTCAAATCTATACATACTTTATGCATACTTCATTTTACCTGTGTCTCAATTTCAGCTCATGTTGCCTCTTGAATGGATGCCCTTTAAATAATATCCTGTGACCCGTGGTATCATCATCTGGACTACCAGCATACTCTGAAAGAGTAGCCTAAATTACCTTTCTGTGTGTTGTTTTTTACATTCCTGCGTAGTATCCTGTTCTCCCATCACCTAGGGGAATACATATCCTGCCCAGATTTTTACCTTCTGAGTTCTGCCCCCATTTTTTATATATAGAAAATATTCAATAACAGTATTACCATGATCTTATTTAAATTACAGTATACTACAAGGTTATATTGAGTTAAGACATGTGTTGAAGGATTCAGCTGCCAGCAAACTATACCTGAATAACTGTCTCCTGAAGTTTTCCATTGGGAGATTTTTTTCTAATCTTAGCAACCATCTTATGACACAGCCTATTTATGAGTTTTGAAATAACAATCAAGGCTGGCTTGGATAGATGAAGTAACTTGGGGTATTTGATGCAATATATCTTTTCTTTCTTTGTGTATTCATTGATTACATCCATGTTAATTGAGCAGCACTGTGCCAAATATTAAGTAAGACATAAAGGTGTATATGCTGAGGTGGTTAACTTCTAAAAGCTATTAGGAGGATAGGTTTCAATGGAACTTCCCAACTACACAACTGTAGAACTCTAGCCTTTGGAATGTTTATGAAGACTCTTGGAAGCCATTAACACAGTGTCTGACTGAACCCAGTTCCTTAACTGTACTAAACATGCTGTTGTGAGGCCAGTGAGAACTTGATGTATGTCAGGATAGATTTTTGCAAATCTTTTATCTGGTATTTATCAGAAAGGAAGTTGCCATTAGAAAGCGTGTTTCTGTCTTGCTGTAAGGTAGTCCTCTCAGTAGAGATTTGGGCCAGGCTTTGCTTTTGGTGGAGTATGGCACAGTATCTTCTGAGCTTTCTCTAAAGTTGCTCAACAGTACTGTCATGATGCTTGTAGCATTGGTCAAAAGCTGAGGAAATTACCCCTCATATTTGAATATTTATGTAAGTTTTGGAATATGCCATTTTTTGTGGTGCTGATAAATAAATCACTGAGTCCCAAAACTTCATAATTACTTGTGTCAGTCACTTTTTCTTTCACTGTTAAGGAACAACATTTTACTGTTTACACTCAAGAGGATAAGTTGTAACTGTGGTACCATTTCATTTGAAAGCATATATCAGGGGCGCCCGGGTGGCTCAGTTGGTTAGGCGACTGCCTTCGGCTCAGGTCATGATCCCAGAGACCCGGGATCGAGTCCCACATCGGGCTCCCTGCTTGGCGGGAAGCCTGCTTCTACCTTTCTCACTCCCCCTGCTTGTGTTCCCTCTCTGGCTGTGTTTCTCTCTGTCAAATAAATACAAACACTTTAAAAAAAAAAGAAAGCATATATCAGCATATTTAGGAATCATAACATTTGAATATAAGTATTCAAATAAATAAAGCAGAGATCTTGAGAATATACTTTTGAATAACCATGTTGGCTTTCTGATAATCATTGAATAATAACTGTACTAGTATTAATGTACTGTTTTGCATACAATAGTACTGAGTCCGAGAGATTTATTTACATTCCCATAAACATATGAATGTTTCATAAATTACAAGTTTTTTGAATTGGTGAGACTCTAAATTGAGTGACGTAGATTTAATACGGCATAACATGTGAATTTCAGCTTTTCTCAGTACTGGTACTGTGTTCCATCATGGAAGAAAAACAAGAGAAATGCTGGAGAGTGAGTTTGCATATTTATAGGCACGAATTACCAGTATTAAACTGGCATCAAAATCACCACTGGAATTTATTGGCTTAAAATTTTTCTATATGTTTAAGAATGTACAGTGTTCAGAATGTAGACTCAATTGATTTGTCACATGCAAAAATACCTTATTTATGTCCATTTACTTATTAAAGAATATTCATATCCTTTTGGCTAACTCTGTATGGTTGATATATTTCATGTGCAAATATGAGACACATGAGCTTAGAATAAACTCTAAGAATAACCGCTGGTCAACTAAAATGTGAACTCTAATTTCTATCTTCTTGTGTAGTTTAACTTCAAAGGATTTAAATCTAAGTATGAATTTCTCATTGAATTGATAGTCTAGAACAGTGTTCACCTGTGGAAGTACAAAGGTTAAAAAAAATAAAAACGTTCTCTGCCCTCGGGCAATTTTGGGAATGAAGGGAGCTATGGACAAATAAAAGTTGGTACTCACAGGACAAATTCATCAAAGATGATGTGTGGTTACTGTAGTTACAAAATTATATTAGGGGAGCACTTACTCTGGATTTCCTTTTGGATCATGAAATATCACTTAATTTTGTTAGACATGTATTTGCTCTTTAGTAAGTGATCATTGGCTATATGTAAGATAGGAATTACACAAAATACATGTGAAGTTCTTTAACTTGGATACACTGTGCATGTGTGTGTATTTGATGTTACATTTTGTACACAGACATTATACATAAAGCATTGTATTATACCATGTTGACTTAAGCTGTTAGTACATGGAGTATCACATTTTAGCCTCCCAGACCTACGTAGAAGTTGACTTAACTTTTGAAATGAACAATCATTTTTGAGACTCTGCCACTCCTTTGTAACAAAGATGTCCTGATTTTTGTGATTATCTTGCATACAATCAATACCTCAGTGACAGAGTGGCCTTCATGGGAAAGTTACATCATACTTAAAAATTTGACATTACTAGGTCAGATTCACAAGATCATGGAGCCAAATTCTTCAGGGGAGTAACTCGACTTATTCTGTAACCTCCTACCAGTAGCAGCAGTACTCTTGAGACTAGATAGTGTATTGCTATTGAAGGCATGGATATTTCATTCCTATTGGTAGTGGAGACAAGATTACCTTCATCATAGTAGTAGAGCAGTAGGTATAGGGAGAGAGAGTGTATTTTGCATGAAAAATTTCTTTGCATATTCAGGTGGTTTAAGAGGCAGCCCAATTATAAGAAGCAGGTCTGTGGTCCTAAATTTGCTGAGAAGATCATTAATGATCTTTGTAAATATTGGAGAGGAGCAGTGTGGTTAAATTGAATTTGTTGGGACACAGGTAGTTTTTACATTGGCTGTTGAGGTTGCTATTTGTGCAAAATAAAAAAAAATCACTAATTAGGATACTTTCTAAGAAGAATTTTACACGTACCTCATTTCCATTCTCAGTATAAATATATTTGGAACATAAATGTTTTATTTAGCTACATATTTTCAATTAAATAACCTCACTTTCTTAAATTCTTAAATATATAGTCTAAAAACTTGAATTAATCTCATTTTAAACTAGGTTTATAAGCTGAAAGCATAAGAGCTACATATAGGAAAATTTATTGGCTTTTTATTCTTAAGTCTAATCAGGACTAGATTTGTACTAAGTTGAGTGTTCACTCATTTTGAAAGATCAGAGATGGTACCAAAAATAGAATATTTCCAAATAACATATTTAAGATGAAGTAGGAAGAGATTTTCATGTAGGGTATAAAAAGTTTTTTTTCTTACTTGATGAGTTTATTTTCTCATTCATATAAAGAACCCTCAAGTGTCTTGATCTTTTTTCTGAAATTTGAACAATTAAGTTTTACCTTCATGTACAGTGGCTTTGAAGAGGATTTATATTATGTGGTAGCTATTTGTACATTTAATTAACTTTTCCTGTCAGCAGTATTGAAAAATTTTATTCATTTATTAGTACTTGCAGCAAAGATAAAGTTAGAGAAGTAATTAAGATGTGGGCTGTTTTGCTCTCCTACAAATATTGAATAACATTAACATTTTAGTATCTCTTCTGTTAGCTTAATTAAGAGCTGAATTATTTTAAGCAACAGTTGTATGTTTTAGTAATTCCAGAACTTTAATCTACCTATAAATACATTTTTCTTTTCATGTATTGCTTCCCATTGTTTTCTGTAATACCATCTTTATGTGTACAGTTTATTTCTCTCTGACACTATAATTTTGCAAAGAACCTACAAGTTTCCAATATTTATGTATCTTCACCAATGCAGTCTTCTGTATTGGCCTGTAACTAGGTCCTAGATTGGCTTGTACACTTACTAATTATTTGGCTTTTGTTAGAGTTACCTCCCAGTTCCATTATCCTAAACTGAGAGACTGACTTAGAATTAGTCATTGCAGACCACTAGCCAATGAGTTCATGCAAGAAGGAGCTGAAATTCAGCATTCAGTATGAGGAAATTAAACATGAACTAATATCTTTAGATAAAATTCTAGTATCTGAACATCAGTCCTTATAAACATCATTTCCCATCACAGTGAAATATCTAACATTGCCTGTTAATGGATTCTTTTCCCATTTCAGGTTCTTTAGTATAACACTTTTCCAGCACTATAAAATACTTAAGAATGTGAAAAGTCTCTTTCCATATGTCTTCTAATGTCTTTTCAAATCCTTTGCTCATTTTTAAATTGGGTTTAAATTGGGTTGACTTGAGAGAGAGAGAGAGAGAGAGAGAGAGAGAGAGAGAGAGAGAGAGTGTGTGTATTTCTCTCTATACGTCCCTTATCACAAATATGTTTTACTAATATATTCTCTCAATATGTAGATGGATAACATCTACTTGATGGTATCCATCGAAGGATATAAGGTTTTAATTTTGATGATGCCCAATTTATCTGTTGTTTTTCTTCTGTTGTTCATGCTTTTTTGGTGTCATGACCCAGTGTTGTTGAAAATTTATACCTGTAATTTCTATTATGAGTTTTATAGTTTTATTTTTACATCTACGTGTTTTATCCATTTGTTGTTAACTTTTGTATGTGATTTAAGCTAGAAATACAAAGTCATTCTTTTGCATGTAAATATCCGGTTGTTTCCAGACCATTTATTGAAAAGACTATTTATTTTATTATATATATAATGTATAAAAAGTTCAGTTTGTTTAGTTAGCCAGCATATAATACATCAGTAGTTTCATTAGTTGTGTATTTTGTTTTCTCAGTAATTCATGAGTTGCATATTTTGTTTTCTCGCTGAATTATCTTGGTGCCCTTGTCTCAGTTTACTTAACTGTTAATCTGAGGGTTTATGCTAGGATTCTCATTTCTTTCCCATTGATCTGAATGTCTGTTCTTATGTAGTATCATACTCTCTTATAGATTTCCAGTTTGATTTTCCACATGTATTTTAGGCACAGTTTGTCAATTTCTTCAAAAAAGGAATCTAAGATTTTGGTAGCTTTGAATCTTTGCTTTGAATGCTTTGAATCTGTAGATTAAATTGGGAAGTATTGTCATCTTGACAATGTTTAATCTTTGGACCCATGAACATTAGATATCCTCACGTTTATTTAGGTTCTTTACTTTCTTTCACAGTGTTTTATACTTTTTTCGGCATGTAAGTCTTGCATTTATTTTGTGAAGTTTATTTCTTTTTTAAATCATTTATTTTATTTTATTTTTTCGGTGTTCCAAGATTCATTGTTTATGCACCACACCCAGTGTTCCATGCAAAACATGCCCTCCTTAATACCCACCACCAGGCTTGCCCATTCCCCCACCCCCTCCCTTCCAAATCCCTCAGTTTGTTTCTCAGAGTCCACAGTCTCTTATGCTTCATCTCCCTCTCTGATTTACCCCAGTTCACACTTCCCTTTTTTTCTCCTAATTTCCTCCCTGTTACTCCTTATGTTCCACAAGTAAGTGAAACCGTAAGATAATTGACTTTCTCTGCTTGGCTTATTGCACTCAATATAATCTCCTCCAGTCCTGTATTTCTAAGTGTTTTATTAATTTTGATGCTTTTGTGAATGGAATTGTTTTATTTCACTTTCAGATTGCCCATTACATGTGTAGAATTCAAATTAGTTTTTGTATCTTGATTTTTGAATCCTGCACCCTTCCTGAATTTATTATTTCTAATAGGTTTTTTCCCTATGTGTGAAGATGTCTTAAGATTTTCTTCATATAAAATCATGTACTCTACAAATTTTGATAGTTTTTTCTTACCTCATTTCATTCTGGATGCCTTTTATTTTATTTTCTTGCCTAATTTCCTTAGCTATGATCTGTGTTACAGTGTTGAATAGAAATTGCCAGAGTGGAACTTCTTGTCTCATTTCTGACCAAGGGGAAAGCATCTAGTCCTTTACCATTTAATATGATGTTAGCTTTGAGTTTCACTTAGATGTTTGTTATTTGGTTGAAATAGTATTCTTCGATTCCTAGGTCATTGAATTTTTTTCATGAAAGGTATTAGATTACATTTTTTTCTTTATAATTGAAGATTATGAACCTGTGTCAGGTTCCATGCTCAGAGTGGAGTCTGCTTGAGATCCCCTGCTTGAACTCTCTCTTTCTCTAAAATAATAAAATATTTTTTAAAAAAGCTTAAGATGTAATTACTTGAAGAACTACATTTTCTGATTGTTTTCTTTACTTAATACATTGTAACATAAAGATTTGCAGTTTCTTTAAATGCTCTTTTCAGAATCCTGTTATTCATTTGATCATGAAAGCTGTTTTTTTCCCCAAAATTTAGCATCTGTTGTCATTCAATAAAAATGAATTAGAAATAGAAGATTTGAAAAAAATCTTCCAATTTCATCTGAGCCTAAAATGTCTAAATTGGAAATATTTTGAATAACATAGGATTTTATGACAGTAAACTGCAGTAAGTTATCTTTACTTAGAAAACAAGTAACCTGATTTATTTTTTCTGTACTCTATTTTAGAGAATTAAAATCAGTTGAAAGCCTTATACTTTTATGCTTGTATTCAAAATAACTTCTAGCATATGCCTTTAGATCAATACCAATTCAATCTAGTTTACTGTATATTAAGATGTCGTTGAATTTCTTTACAGTCCCCATAATACTTCCAAAAATTTTAAGACGTGAATCCCCTCCACAGAGTTATAATTCAACTTATAACTTAATATCTGATAGCAGATTGATAGAGAAAACAATGGGTCTTTTCCCCGATATTTCATGTAAGCAACTAAGAAAGAGAAATAAGCCCTGATGAAAAACTTCATTGTGACATTTATATAATATACTGAGATTAGGGAACATTTTGTTTTTGTGGATTCAAATATTTGAAATTCTGAAAATCCATGTATGTTAATATTAAGTTGGCATTTTGGGGAACATGCAGCCAGTTTTTAATGCAATAATCACCTTCTGCTTATTTTATTATTTTTTCAGGAACTTGATCAATTTTACTAGTAATTAGGGAAATGAAAATTAAAAACAAGGATACCATTGATACTCATAAGATTGGCAAAAACATTTTATATTTACTTCAGATTTTTGTTAGTCACTGGACTACAGAAGGAAGCACACACAGAAAATCTAAACAATTCCATGTCCTGTATGCACATGTTGCAAAATTCCAGTAACAATCAGGTACTATGTAGGTAAGTTCCACATCTACTATACTATATTTTGTGATTACAAATGTCAAGAAATCAGACATTTTTCTCCTGGTCATTCTAGAGCTGAAAAGCTTTTTGTTTTTGTGGGAACATTTTGATTTCTGAATTTGTTTTGCTCAGGTTAGGACAGTAGTCAACATGAAAATGATTTCTCATATTCACCCATTCAACCTATCAAAATATTCTGAACTTGGGATTCAGTTCAGCAATTCATGCATATATGAGAAGAACATTCTGCCAGTCCATTGAAGACTCAGTGGAGATTCCCTTTGCTAATCAGTACATGGTCTAGGGGGTTAGCATATTAGCAGTAGGAGAATCCCTTGTAAGCCCCCCAACCTTCCACGGCCTCCACCTGCTGCTTTCTTTGTATGTAGAAGCTTCAGCAGAAGGGTTGCCAAAGACAAGTTTACTAAAATCCCTGAATTAATGATTTTAGAAAAGGACCCTCAGCAATAACCAGAAAGGGCAATGGAAACTTCATGGGAGTTCAAGCTCCATTTTCTTTTCTTTTACCTTTTGACCCCTCTTCATCCTTGTTTACACTCCCTACCACCTCCCTCTGGCAACCACCAATCTGTTCTCTGTGTCTGTGATTTTTCTTTTTTTAAAGATTTCTCAGGTCATACAGTATTTGTCTTTGTCTGATTTATTTAGGTCCATTCATGTTGTCATAGATGGCAATATTTTGTTCTGTATGTATCTTTATTTCTTTATTTTTTGTCCACAATTTCTTTATTCATCCATCAATAGATGTTTAGGTTTTTTCTTTATCCAGGCAATTGTAAATAATGCTGCAATGAACATGGGCATGCGTATAACTTTTTGAGTGAGTGTTTTTGCGGGTTTTTTTTATGGATAAATATCCAGAAGTGGAATTGCTGGATCATAAAGTAGTTGTATTTTTAACTTGTTGAGGAACCTCCATACTGTATATTCCATACTTCATTTCAGATGTGTTTGGTAATACTGAGTGAGTGTTTTCAGGGAAATGCAGCAAGTTTTTAATGTATTAATCACCTTTTAAATTCTTGTGTTGAGGTGGTTTTGTAACTGAAATGTAGACCCTAACTAAATGACGTTTTTAGTTTTATGAACTCTACTGCTTACATTCTAATCAAGATATTACATTTCTGTGACTCCACATCTTTCCCTTATGTCTCTTCCAGCCAATTCCTACATACTAAAGTTAGCCTGTATTCTAAGTTCTATGACTATTTATGAATTTTTACTGTTTTTGACCTTCATATAAATAAAATTGTACAGTAGGTGATCTTACATGTGTTGTTTCTTTTGCTCATTGTGGTGTTTTGGAAATTCATCCATGCTGTTGTGTATGTCAGTAGTTGATTTAGTTTTTTTTTGTTTTAGCTTTTTGACATAAATAGCTACTTTTTACTCATCCTCTTGGAATGCAAGTTTTCTTTGTGGGTATGTATGTGTGGGGTGTTCCATGTTTGGGTGTATAATAAAGTCCTGACTATGGTTTCTCAGAAGGGACATGAAATGGGAACAGAAGGCATACTTAAAATTCTGTGAAAAGTTGTTACATGTGTTTATTATGTATTAATATATATATACACACACACGCACACTACACATTTAATAAGAATAATAATAAGAAGAATGGGAGTTAACATTATTCACTTGTGCTAGGCCCTTTTCTAAGTACTCCACAGTTTTTACCCCATTTACTCCTCCCAGCAATTCTCTGAAGTAGGTAGAGTGTATTGTTATCTCTAACGAGTAAAATGAAAATTTTAAAGGATAAGCCATTTGCCTCAGATCATACATCGGGTAAGTGGCTAATTTTGGATTTGAATTCTGTCCCTTGATTGTCAAACCTTACACTGTGGCTGCTCTTTGCTAATGGATAGTATTTATTAAACACTATTTTGTACCAAACACATGTAGGATAAACAAACATGCACTTATGCACATAACTCTGTACTACAGTGGAGACAGTTTATGTAAAGATTACCTAAGAGGTCATGTCCTCTTCACATGATTATATGAGTCTGGAGTCACAAATAGACTTGAGAGGCAGAAGCCAGTCATCAGATGTGTACTGTTTGGCCTGCAAGTTGTTTAGAATTTATATTCTGCTTGTGGCCAACATTTAAAAATGAGAATATTGCACATTAAATTCTTGATTTCTGGCATGTTCCATGAAATCATGCTATTAGAAAATCTTGCCTACTCTAGTGGTCTGGAGCTGAACTTCAGATGCTTGCCTTAGGCCTGAAGCCAGCTGGAGAGCTTATTTATGCTTCCTGGATAGACATGTGAATTTGTGAATCTTGACTGAGTTTCTCAAGGAAGTTGCCTTAAACTTCTGATTGAAGAATCGCAGCAGGCTATTCTAGACTTACTGAGGAGATAATACCACTAAAGGAAGGTAGGGCACTTGCTTGGTGAGCTAAAGAAATGTGAATAATGCAGGAATAACATGAATTGCCCAAATATCAGGATGGAGAGGAAGACTATGTCAGATTGAGGTTTGGCCTCAGTGTCTTAGGAAATCTCGTGTCTTGAATACAGAGGAATGGTAGAATCAGAGTTTCAATTTTTTAACAAGAAAGGTGTAGCCTAAAATTGCTAATTGTAGAAAATGTCATTCAGTTGTAGTTATTTGAACTGAACAGATGGTTGAAACATCAAATTGCCATTTTTGTAAGTCAAAAGGAATAGTTTCAACAAGTATGTATAGTTTGACCTTAAAAGTCTGCTGGTAGCACTTTAATTGAAATGACTCACTTATTTGTCATTTGTATTGTAAAGTTCATTTATATCTTCTGAAACAGGACAAGGAAACCAGTACAAATATATACTGTAATACCATCTCTGTTGTTGTTTTAAGTTTTATTTAAATCTTTAAAACATGTTCTTATATTTATTTTTTGAAATGTTGAATTTCCATAATATCTATTAGGATATTTATTAAAGACATTGAGATGGTATTTCAGAATGTTAGGAAGAGACCATTTGAGTTATATAAACAAATAATACCGTTAACTAAAAATAGAAGATCCTCTTCATAATGTTGATACTTAAAAGAGAAAATTATGTGGATGAACATACGTAAGCTTCAGAGAGCTTTTCTTATACTAGGCATTTAGCTGTCTTGCAACTGTTAATCAGCACAGGCCTTAAAACAGCTGCTATCAGATTAATTAGAGGGAATCCAGGAAATAATTCAACTGAATGTAGCATTCATGTAAGTGTGTTGAAAGCAATTAAGAGTAACTATAGTCATTACTGAGACTTCCAGGAAGTATGCCAAAGGGCTCGAAAGTTATAAAATGCCTTCCCAGTTTGTGTGTGTATGTGTGTGTGTGTGTGTGTGCGCGTGTGCGTGTGCGTGTGTGTGTGTGTGAGAGAGAGAGAGAGAGAGATAAAAAAATCTGGTTTATATGTATGATCTAAAGACACAGTAATAGAAATTAAAAATAAAAAATTGAAATTATTTTCTTAAGTTATAATATATTAACTTACTTATTTCTTTGAAGTTGAGGAGCTAAGAGGAAGATAGGCCGCTTAAATTGGTTTGGAAAGAAAGGGGTTTATTTGGTGGTACTGTACAAAGTATTAAATTATAGTAGATAAATTTTTGTATTTTTATAGATAAAGCAAGGCTTCAAATAGAGGAAGTTGGTGATTCACCAAGGTCACATATCTATGAAAAGGAAACTTTTTGTTTCTTTTCTTTTTTTAAAAAAAGATTTTATTTATTTATTTGACAGAGAGAAACACAGCTAGAGAGGGAACACAAGCAGGGGGAGTGAGAGAGGGAGAAGAAGGCTTCCTGCTGAGCAGGGACACCCCCCCCCCGCAATGCGGGGCTTGATCCTGGGGCTCTGGGATTATGACCTGAGCCGAAGGCAGACATTTAATGACTGAGCCACCCAGGCGCCCTTCAAAAGTTTAAATCCTTAAGAAACTTTATGCTTACCACATGGCATGCCTATAATACCTGGTTTCTGTGATCTGTGTTGTTGTCGTCATTGTCATGTCTTCATCACCATCATCATCCCTGCCATCACCTCATTGTTACCATTAGTTATTATCAGGACTCAAAGGCTACTGATCTAGTATCTCATCTAATTTCAACTTTCTATAGGTCTCTTGACTACTGACTGATAGTATTGTACCCATACCATAACAGTAGGAGAATTATGTTATTGTCTAACCAGTTTAGCCTTGGTTGACTCCTGAAGGAAGGAAGAAAAGAACGAAAGAAAGAAGTAAAGAGAGAAAGGAAGAAAAGAAAACTGCACTGAGGAAGAGAGACAGGGACAGGAAACGTTTATTGAAAAGAAAAAGCAATAATCCCTTCTTATTTAGTAAGAGTACAAGCTGAACTCAGGTTAATTTATTTTCAAGAATGGACATTTGGTACATGATTACCTCTTTCTGTTGTGTTATAGTCTTTTAAACCTGCTTCCATGTCTCTTCTAAAAAATGAGCTAGAAAGACAGGATAGCTAACACTTCCCATTTTCAAAGTCCTGGTCACACTTTTTCAAAAGGATTATGAAATAGGAACAAAAGTCTTGCTTATAATTCTGTAGACAAGTTTTTAATGTATTTTAGGAATGTTTCTCTCTTTGTTTTAAAGAAAAACTGTAGTTTGGGAACAACTGAAATGATATTTTAGAGTGTTTTAGTTGGGACAAAGGACTGATGGGAAATAATCATCTGGTTTTTTTATGCCCTGCCCCTCACAGATAACATGATAGTAGTTCCTAGGAGAAGTGGTAGAGGCTTGATGGATCCTAAGGCACTTTTTTTTCACAAAGTGTCAGCACTTTTTTTTTAAGATTTTATGTATATATGAGAGTATGTATGTATGTATTTATAGCACATATGAAGGAGAGACAGAGGTATCTCCCACTCAGTACCCCCGTCCTCTGCCATTCCTCCTTCTCCCACATGGTAATACCACATACCACCATTTTTCTTTAGGTCCCACCTCTTACTCTCTGCAAACTCTGATAATTTTTTTTCATTCAGTTTGAATGCCCTCTCAACAATGAAGATTTCAGGGGCGCCTGGGTGGCTCAGTTGGTTTAGCGACTGCCTTCGGCTCAGGTCATGATCCCGGAGACCCGGGATCGAGTCCCACATTGGGCTTCCTGCGTGGTGGGAAGCCTGCTTCTCCCTCTCTCACTCCCCCTGCTTGTGTTCCCTCTCTGGCTGTGTTTCTCTCTGTCAAATAAATAAAATCTTAAAAAAAAATGAAGATTTCATACACTACTCTTTCTCAACCTTGTATTTTCTAGGTGTTGCTGTCTCCCTCAAATTATCAACTTTAGATTAGGTCTTCAGGTATTCATGGATGTGTCTTGTTAGTTCTACTTCACCACCAGAAACAAATACCCTAGAATCACACTAGGAAGAATTATTCATTTCCACACAATTAGTTTCTGTATAGAAATAACCACAAAAATATTCTAAGGATAGATACCGTATCATAGAACTGTATTTTCCAAAAAACTGGAAGGGTCTTAGAATCTATCTAGTGTAAACTCTTTATTTGTGAGTTCTAGAAACAGAGCTCCAGAGGGCTTGGCACATCTAGTAAGAAATGAAATATATATTTTTTGACAGGATGTACTAGAAATTAGGTCTTGTGATTCCCTATCTGGTATACTTTCTACAACACTACACAGAATCTAATCCTTGGTTTATAGTATTTGAACAACTTGAACAAAGATGAGAGATCATATTTTGACAGCTGGAAATAATGGGAAGTAAAAGAGGCAAGTATTCCCTAAAGAAGAAATAGATGAATCAAAGGTACAGAGAAAAGAAATGAGTGTGGTCTTTTTAGGGATGAACATATAATTCAATATACCAAAGACTAACAAGGCTGGGTGAAATGACCATGGGAAAGTCAGTAAAGGGAAGTGCTTTTCTGTTAAAAGAAAATGAGAAGCAATAATAAATTTTATCATTACTATTACCAATTCCAAATCATACCAGTGTTAAACTACTTCCACTTGAATTTTTTGTTCTAAATTCCAAATAATTAGTGCATTTGTGGTTTATGTTCAATAATATATATGTAAACTTCAAATTAATGCCTATCTGTTACTTATATGCTTGAATAAACACAGAATTCTGCTGAGTCGTCTGTTTGGAGAATTCTTGGTTATATAGGTAGCCCTGACACATGCACACTCAGCTATACATGTTCATTTTGAAACTAAATTCATAAAGGTTTCAAATCCCTAGAGCTTGTTTGAGATGGAGTTGATATTTCCAGTCACTATAATAGTACGTAATCTTAAGCAGTAGATTCAAAATAAGCCAAATTAGCTTATTACTTCCTTGTATGTTGTCATTCTTGTGACCACTTGTTTTTTTTTTTAAGATTTTATTTATTTGACAGAGAGAAACAGAGAGAACACAAGCAGGGGGAGTGAGAGAGGGAGAAGCAGGCTTCCCGCAGAGCAGGGAGCCCCATGTAGGGCTCGATCCCAGATCTCCGGGATCATGACCTGAGCTGAGGGCAGTTGCTTAACCAGCTGAGCCACCCAGGCATCCCATGACCACTTGTTTTTATATGGACTTCAAGTTTAAATCACTGAAACATAAGACAAAAATCAGGTTGAAGTTTTTTAGTAAATGCAAATGTCATGTCATAAAGGAAATACTGCACTAAATTTTAATAATTCTAAAATTTGAATTTAATTTTATATGTTAACATATATACAAAATAATAGTAGACTGAATATATTGTCTCTAAGTGAAAATGCGCTTTTAAGTACAAAGATATACTCATATATATTCTTAAATTTGTAATATTGTAATATTGTTTTAATTCTTAGAAATTAAACACATTATTAAGGATTTTAAATATTGCTATGAATTATTCATGATAGTAAAGCAAAATATAATCAGGTACAGTTTTGAAATAAGACTTTAAAA
This sequence comes from Spilogale gracilis, assembly GCA_004023965.1. NCBI lineage: Eukaryota > Metazoa > Chordata > Mammalia > Carnivora > Mephitidae > Spilogale > Spilogale gracilis. The sequence continues at coordinate 29,298 of PITA01008722.1, forward strand.
TAATAGCCACTTGTAATTATATACAATACCAAGTGGTATCCAAACTTTTTATTGAAGAGCTGCAGTGGTCAAAACATTGACCAAGTCCATGTTGACAGTGAGGGCTAGAGGCTACATCTAAACACCCAGCTGAGACAGAATCAACCTACATATTTATTTTATGATTATTTATTTTTTTAAAGATTTATTTATTTATGAGAAAGTGTGAGTGCACACAAGCGGACGGGGCGGGGTGGGGGGGGAGGAGAAGGAGCCTGTTTGAAGGGACTCCCCTGCTGTGGGACCTGATTCTAGGACCGCGGGATCATGACCTGAGTTGAGGTGGATGCTTAACCAACTGAGCCATCCAGGCTCTCTAATTTCTGATTATTTAAATGGAATATTTTATTTTTTTAATTTACATTGCATATTTCAGTGACTTGTCTTCATGTGGATGATTCAGGTTTTAAGTCTTTTACCCAAGAGGACTTAGGTAATTTACTCATTAGGAAAATATGAAGAAATGATGACTTCATTTACTTTCATTAAATTATCCCTGAAAAGGCCCACGAAGTAAAAGGGCATTTTGGAAAAATACAGTAGAATTTAAAAGTGTGAAATACTTTCTCATAGGTGTACTTTGAAGGAAAAAGAAATACACAAATTAAGAAGTGCTAGCTATATTTTTTTGCACCACAATAATAGAGGGATAGAGCCCTGATTATCACCTGAAGATGACTAATGAATATAGAATTAAAATACAATAGAAAACCTGAAAACAAATTATTTAGAAGTAAATTTCACAAAATACATTTTAAACTTACTATTTTGAAATAATATCATACTCACAGAATTTGCAAAAATACTAACATTCCTTTGTGTCCTTCACGCATTTCCTCTGATGGTAACATTTTGCATAACTATCATCCATTATCAAGACCAGGAAATTGACACTGGTGCCATACTCTTAACTCAGTACAGACTGTATGCATATTTGATGCATAAACATACTTTTTAAGCACAAAAACTTTTAAAGTATTTAAAAATAATCTGTTTAGAAATCTTAGTTGTATGTGTATTAGGAAAAAAACAATTAAAATTAATTCAGTTTGCTTTATCTTAAATAAATACATATTTCTCTGTTACTCTCTGAATATGAGGTGTCACGTGTTTGGACCTCATCTCTTTATTCTATGTTTTAGGAAGACTTAAGCTGCCATGTTTAGGTTGTATTTCCCAATAGGGATACCACTAGGACGGAAACCACTGGAAACTAGAATGAGACAGCGTAATGATAGAAGATGTGGGAAAATCTTAGGTTATTCCACTTTTTAATGACAACAGGCATAGAAACTAATTGACAATGGAAATATGTTTTATATTTGTTCTTGTATGGTATTCTTGTTTATGAGCAAAACTACTTCACTATAACATTACAAACACTGAATATTAGTTCTTGAATGTGTATAGATGATTTAGGAGGAAAATAATTTTCAACATAATATGAAAAATATTATCAGTGTTTGTCAAAGTATGAAAATTTGAATATTCTAATACCCTAAGCTTGAAGGAAAACTGTAAATCTTTTTGAAATGTCTTTTCCAATTTTTACTGTAGTAAAGTATACAATACTTAATATTCCAATAGTCTACCATTAGATAAATTTACACTTACAATGTTCACCACAAAGCCTTTTATGACTAGGAGAGTGAGAACTTCTTATAAGTATTATACTGTAGTACATAACTTAACAGGATAATTTTGTTTTGTTTTGTTTTGGGAGCAGGAGGGGCAAGTAGATGATATCCAACAAGCCGACTTTATTCAGGATTTTACATCTTATATAGGAATCACTTACATAAGCACAGAATTAATGATTACCTCAGCCCCCTCAACTGTGCTCAGACCTCATTGTGATCTAGGGAAAACAATTGCAATTGTATCTTAGAGGAGGTACGGGCAAGCTATGACCCTAGGACATGATTAACTTCTACGCGCGCGTACACACACACACACACACACACACACACACGGCACAGTCAGGTGCTTACTACATGGCCTACGTGTCTTATGGAAACTACGCCATGGACTCAGTTATGCTTCAGTAAGCACCTGAAAAGGCGGAGCAAGATGTCCGGCGCCCAGGCAGGCAGGTACTGGGAATTCCGCCTCTGGCTATCGCTCTACGCCTCCCTATGGGCTCAGCGCGGAGACCCTACCTGTGCCCCACAAGAGGCAGGCACAGGGAGCCAGAGGCTACACTGGACTGTTGACACCGCCGATTTGCCCGGGGTTCCCAACAGGAGTCTTATGTGTCATGAGCTGGAAGAGACTGAATGAATGACTTAACAGGATAATTTACATAAAAAATCCAAGTCATAGACTTCACTGATCACCTAGAATTACACATTATAGATTTAAAGTTAGAAAGAGCTGACACATTTTAGAGATAATGAAAAAAGCTTTGTAGTGCAAAATAAAGTTTGTAGAAGAAAAACAAAGTTAAATAATATATGTTTTTATCTTTATAGAATATTACTAAGAATATTTTGCCTAAAAGTTCATGAACAGAGAAAAGCCTTATGCTCACAAAATTCTCTTTTGGGTGTAAATTAAAAAGAAAAGAAATGACAGGAAAATTGAAAATCATCATATAAACTGTGGTTCTCTATCTTTGGTGCATACCATAATTGTTTGGGGGAGTGATTTTGGAATATATCAGATAAAATCTGTAAGGGATAGTCTAAAACATGTCAAATACACATTTTTCCTAGAACAGACCCAAGGACAAGTAGGGTACCATTAATTTGCATGTAGTATATTTTTTTTTCCAGGACTGATTTGTAGATTACTTAAGAGTCAAAAGCATTACAAAGTGGTTATAACTACTTGACTTTAGTCTCTTTTAAATTTGACTGCTTACTCCAAAGGAAATTCTTAGGAATATGGAAATACAATAACTAACAAGCAGTGGTGTAGTGATCAGATTTAGCTAAATTACGAGTTATAGACATAGCAGTAACCTGCAGTGGCTCTGGGACTTAAAAGTGGATAGTGTATAGGAGAAATGTAATGATCTGATTTTTGAAACTGTTTTTAGCTGATATTATAACTTTAATGGCTTACTGTAGTTTGTCAGCACTCCCATGATATTTATCAATACTTAGAAGGATTTTGAAGCTTATATAGCCATAATTTGAAATCTTAAATATTTAACTAAGCACTTCAAGGATAAATAAATTATGCTTTGTTACTTGAGGCAACAGTAGAGCCTAGAGCTGAAATAACAGAGCTGTTAGGTAGCTGTTATGATGTGAATGTAATTAATAGTATTCAGGTTATGTAAGAATAATTTTTATTACCTTTATTTTATGAGATGTCCAACATGTATTAAAAATATGGTGCCGTGGGAAAAGTATAGGTATTGATGTTGGATAGGTCTGTATTCTTAATGCATGGTTTGCTATATTTCAGCTACAAGCTTCAGCAAATTACTGAACTGTTGAACTTCCTGTGGTTCCTGTAAGAAATTAAAATGTACTCCTAAAACAGTCTAACATTGTGCAGTCAGCGGATGTTCCATTCTCTTTGCCCCTAACTAGGATACAAGACAAATACTTTTAATCCATACATGTTGAGTTCTGCATATTGAGGACACTCCCTGAGGGTTTGATGAATTAATGAAATCATGGATTAAATTCGCTGTACTATAAAACTGATGTCTTTCATTCACCCAATAAAATCTTGGGAGTGTGAATTGATATAAAATGAATTAAGTCCATTTATTAATATGGTGATAATATGGATTCCAGGCTAAGTTACAGAATTGTGTTCTCTTTTTTTGGTTATTCTTTTTTTTTTCTTTTATTTTTTTATGTTAGTCACCATACAGTATATCATTAGTTTTTCATGTAGTGTTCCATGATTCATTGTTTGTATATAATACCCAGTGCTCCGTGTAACACATGCCTTCCTTAATACTCATCATTGGGCTGTCCTGTCCCCCCTCTTTCCCTCTGAAACACTCAGTTCGTGTCCTGGAGTTCATAGTCTCTCATGGTTTGTCTCACCCTCTGATTCCAAACCCCTTTCATTGTCCCTTGCCTTGTCCTAACTTCCCCCATGCTATTCCTTATGTTTCACAAATAAGTGAAACCATATGATAATTGTCTTTCTCTGTTTGACTTATTTCACTCAGCATAATCCCCTTCAGTTCCATCCATGTTGATGCAAATGGTAGGTATTCATCCTTTCTGGTGACTGAGTAATATTCCATTGTATACACGGACCACATCTTCTTTATCCATTTGTCTATTGAAGGGCATCTCAGCTCCTTCCACAGTTTGGCGATTGTGGACATAACTGCTATGAGCACTGGGCTGCACATGGCCCTTCTTTTCACTACATCTGTATCTTTGGGCTAAATACCCAGTAGTGCAATTTCTGGATCATTTTTAAATTAAAAAAAAATTTTTTTTTTGGTGGAATCTCCACACTGTTTTCCAAAGTGGCTGTACCAACTTGCATTCCCACCAACAGTGTTAGAGGGTTCTCCTTTCTCTACACCCTTTCCAACATTTGTTATTTTCTGCCTTGTCAGTTTTTGCCATTCTAACTGGTGTAACGTGGTATCTCAGTGTGGTTTTGATTTGAATTCCCTGATGAATAGTGATGCTGAGCATTTTTTTTTAGTGTGTCTGTTAGCCATTTGTATGTCTTCTTTTGAGAAGTGTCTCTTCTCATCTTCTACACATTTTTTGACTTGAGTGTTTTTTTGGGGGGGTGTCGAGTTTGAGAAGTTCTTTATAGATCTTGGATACCAGTCCTTTATCTGTAATCTCATTTGTAAATATCTTCTCCCATTCTGTGGATTGCCTCTTTGTTTTGTTGACTATTTCCTTTGTTGTGCAGAAGCTTTTTATCTTGTTATCCTTTGTTGTGCAGAAGCTTTTTATCTTGAAGTCTCAAAAGTTCATTTCTGCTTCTGTTTCCCTTGCCTTTGGAGATGTGTCTTGAAAAGAAGTTGCTGTGGCCAATGTGAAGAGGTTAGCGCCTGTGTTCTTCTCCAGGATTTTGTTGGATTCCTGTCTCACATTGAGGTCTTTGATCCATTTAGAGTTTATCTTTATGTGTGGTGTAAGGGAATGGTCGAGTTTCATTCTTCTGTATTTAGCTGTCTTTTTTCCATTGGATATTTTCTCATGCTTTGTCGAAGGTTAGTTGACCGAAGGGTTCAGGGTCCATATCTGGGCTCTCTATTTTATTCCACTGGTCGATGTGTCTGTGTTTGTGCCAGTACCATGCTGTCTTGGTAATCACACCTTTGTAATATAGCTTGAAATCAGGCAACGTGATGCCCTAGGTTTGTTTTCCTTTTTCAGTATTTCCTTGGTGATTTGGGGTCTTTTCTGGTTCCAAACAAATTTTAGGATTATTTATTCCAGCTCTTTGAAAAATGCCATTGGTATTTTGATCTAGGGCTTGATGCATTCCCTGGAGAATTCTACCAAATATTCAAAGAAGAAATAATACCTATTTTCCTGAAGTTGTTTCAAAAAATAGATACAGGAGGAAAACTTCCAAACTCATTCTATGAGGCCAGCACTACCTTGATCCTAAAACCAGGCAAAGACTCCATCAAAAAGTATTACAGACCAATATCCCTGATGCATATGGATGCCAAAATTCTAAACAAGATCCTACCTAATAGGATCCAGTAATACATAAGAAGGATTATCCATCATGACCAGGTGGAATTTATCCCTATGATACAGGGGTGGTTCAACATTCATAAACCAATCAGTGTGATAGAACACATTAATAAGAGAAGAGACAAGAACCATCTGGTTCTCTCAATTGATGCAGAAAAAGCATCTGACAAATACAGCATCTTTTCTGATTAAAACTCTTCAGAGTATAGGGATAGAGGGAACATTCCTCAATTTCATAAAAAATCATCTATGAAAAGCCCACAGCAAATATCATTCTCAATGGGGAAAAGCTGAGAGCCTTTCCCTTAAGATTAGGAACACAACAAGGATGCCCACTCTTGCCACTATTTTTCTAGAAGTCCTAGCCTCAGTAATCAGACAACAAAAAGAAATTTTAAAAAAGTATTCAAATTGGCAAAGAAGTCAAACTCTCTCTCTTCACAGATGACATGATACTTTATGGAAAGCCCAAAAGACTCCATCCCCAAATTATGAGAACTCATATAGCATTTCACTTATGTGGCAGGATACAAGATCAATGCACAGAAATAAGTTGTTTTTTTATACATTAACAACGTAACTATAGAAAGAAAAATTAGGGAATCAGTTCCATTTACAATAGCACCAAAACCCCAAAAATACCTTGGAATAAACCAAACCAAAAAAGTAAAGAATCTATACTCTAGAAGCTACAGAATACTTATGAAAAAAATTGAATAAAACACAAAAATGTGGGAAAACATTACACGCCCATTTGATCGGAAGAATAAACATTGATAAAATGTCTATGCTGCCCAGAGTATCTTAGCTTTCAACGCCATCCTGATCAAAATAGAATTTTGTTCCACTGAACTTATATAATGGGCCTGTGTGTGTGTGTGTGTGTGTGTGTGTGTGTGTGTGTGTGTGTAGTATTGGTATGATTCTCCTAAAAGTTTCTGGTGTATTCATGATGAGCTCTCAACATTGATTCTGAATTGTACACAGAAAATGTTGAAACAATAGAGACATGGGTTAGGAGAAAAGGTAGCAAATTATAGAACTTTATTTGCCATTATTTTAGCTCAAGTAATTCTAAGGCATATGTCTGTGGATAAGTGGAAATAAAGCTTCTACTAAATATCATGGGTCTGGGGATCAGCAGCACAACACATTTTTTGTCTAACAATTTTCGTTTAGAGGGCTTGAGTTATCTTTTGTACCCATAAAGGAAATATGTGCAGGGTAATTCCTAGCTACTCAGGGTCATTTTCTCATAAAATTAATGTTCTGGAAGTAAAAGATAGGTGAATCTGTAAAAAAGTAAAATTACTATTAATGTCTGAAGTACCATTTACTAAAGCATGTTGCTATTACATGCGTTAGGGGTCAGTTGTGTGACTTTCATCCTTATAAACACTTTATGTTCCTCTTGTCATTTCCATAGTTAGTTAGTTAATATACTTGTTCCTAGACTGGCTATTTAGTGAATCATTTATTAAGGATTTTTTTTTATAACTTGAATCTTTGGGTTTTCTGAAAAGAATTATAGTACCTTAAATTTATTTATATATTTAAAGTTTAAAAAGCATGTTAATTAATTGAGAATTAATTGTAGGGATTGCTGTAGAGTCAAATTTTACTTATTTTTTTAATTTTGTATCTTGCTTTGTGATGAAAACTAAATGTTGGTGGCAAGAGCAAGGGGATTAGAACATGAAAACACAAGATATTCAAAATAGTTTGTTTGTAAAACATGTCTTGAGTTTCAAATGCTTTCTCCTTGCGATGAAATTTTTTCCTGGCAACGTGTATTGGAAGCTTGGTACTTGAGATTCGTTGGTTTAATTTCTCCAGTGGATTTTTTCAGTAGCCTGTTAACTGGTCTCCTGGCTTTCACTATTGATCTTCTCCCTCCCTAGCTCTGCAACCTCATTGCCTAACACTTCCCCTCTTGCTTCAGTCTTAGTAACCTCACCTTCTCCCCTCTCTACAACACCCATTTGTGATGTCTTTTGATTTGCTTCCTTCAAGAAGTGGAATTTACTTTCTTATCTCCCTGGCTTTGTGATTTGCTTGCATGAATAGAATGTGGTAAAACTGGCGTCATGCCTTTTCTAAACTTGGACTTCAAGAGACCTTGAATGCTTGCACTTGTTCTCTTGGAAATCTGCCACCACCAGATGATGAGAGGCATGGAGCTCATTCGCAACAGCCAGCAGCTAGCCTACTGTGAGACATGACTAAGGTCTTACTAGTAAACCAACAAACCTACTCGTCTTGGGTATTCTCACTTAGCTGTTGTGGGTATTCATGTCTTATTTTTAAGACATGGTCGTTTCCTTCCTTTATATTGGTAGAATTCCTCAAAGATGATATGAGGTTAATGGGCTTCCATAGAGTTATCTATGACTGACTCTTCAGGTGTCATGAGGAAGAATATTTAATTAAAAGGTATTTTCTCTAAATAATTTACTTTCCTATAGACATTTATTTTTTTTAGGAGTAAATGTTTTTGTGTTTGAAAATGTAGTTGAAACTGTCTACAGTAAGGAAAGAGCATGTTACTTTTTAAAATTTATTTGAGAGAGAGAGAGAGAGAGAGCATGAGCAAGGGGGAGGGGCAGAAGGAGAGAGAGAAGCAGACTTCCTGCTGAGTAGGGATCCTGGGATCCCTGGGCCCTGGGATCATGACCTGAGCAGAAGGCAGACCCTTAACTAACTGAGCCACCCAGGCACCGAAGAACATGCTACTTTGATTGAGATACATTGTTTCCTTGAGAAAAGAGAGATGTGGTTATTATTGAAATTGTGTTAAGACATCAACTACAGTTTGAGAGGACTTAAATATCGACCCTTTAATACTACAGTGCTTGAAAAATGCTTTTATTCTCATTTTAGGATTATGTTTGTCTTGAGGAATTTTCAAAGTGAGGGCTAAGGAAGGATATAAAAGATATTCTGTTGATGTGTACACTACAGTCAAAATATCACAACTTTATAGAAGTCATCCCGGGTGACTTTAATTCTAAAGATGGCCAGAGTGGAAGTGGTAGTAAAAGATATTATTTGTGATGTTAAAAGTGCATTCCAAAGGTAAAGAATCAGTCCATGCAGGAGGCATAATATAGAGTGTTGTATATTAGACATTTTCTCCCAGGGTTTATAGAGTTAAGGAATAGTCACACAAACATAAAATATGTATAGTTTAAACTGAAGGTACCATATTGAAATTGATAGGTATATTTAGCTATTAAATATTGTTCATCTTTTTCTGACATTCTCTATTTTCAGTATTACTTTGGCATACATTACCTTAATTATATGTACTCAAAAGATAAACATTTATCAAAATCATCAAGCTTAAAAAATCCCCTCACATGATTTAAAATAATCTAGCTTTATCATATTAAAGGGAAATTATTCAGTATCTATACATCTCTTGGTTAAATCAACGTAGGATTTCAACCAAGAGAACACAGGATACTTTTGGTCTGACTAATATCCTTTAAAAACTTATTTTTTAAAGAACAGTTTTAGGCTTAGAACAAAATAGAGAGGAAGGTATAGAGTTCTATACATCCCTTGCCCCCCAGATGCATAGCCTCTCCTATTATCAACATCACTTACCAGAGTGGTAAATTTTTTTTACCACAGTTGATGATCCTGCATAACACCTCAAAATCACCCAGAGTTCATAGTTTATATTGTGGCTGTCTATTGGTTTTGTACATTCTGTTGGTTTGAACAAATGTATGATGACATACAGCTATCATTATAGGATCATAGAGATTCTCTTCACTGCTATAAAAATCCTCTGTGTTCTGCTTATTCTTCTCCTCCACCAACCCCTAGTAACCACTGATCTTTTATTATCTCCGTAGTTTTTCCCTCTCAAGAATGCCCTATAGTTGGAATCATATAGTATGTAGACTTTTCATATTGGCTCTTTTCACTTAGTAATATGGATTTAAGATTTCTGTATGACTTTTCATGACTTGATAACCTATTTTTAGTGGTGAATAATACTTTTTTATTTGGATGTGCCAATTTATTAATCTCTTTACCTTTTGAGGGACATCTTGGTTGCTTCCAAGTTCAGGCAGTTATGAATGAATCTACTATAAATATCAGCATGTAGGTTTTTGTGTGGACATAAGTTTACAGCTTCTTTGGGTAAACATCATCCTGCATAATTGCTGGATTGTATGGTAAGCCACCAGGGAATGAGAGTTGCTATTGTTCCACATACTCTCCAGCATTTGCTATGTCGGTGTTCCAGATTTTGGCCATTCTAACAGGAGTGTAGTGGTATTTCGTTGTTTTAATTTACATTTCCTTGATGACAGATGATGTGCAACATCTTTTCATATGCTCATTTGTCATCTCTGTATCTTCATTATTGAGGTGCATTAATGTACTTCTTGTGTTTATATCACTGATTCTCATGAATCTAATGGAAACTTCTTGAAATATCTACCAAATGCTTAAATTTAATATCAAAACAGCAATGTTTTTTTGCTATACGATATTATCTGAACAGTAAAAGATTGATCACATGTGAGATATACATAAGTCACACTTAGGCATGCTTACGTTACATATTCATATATCAGAATTTTATGAGGATAAAGGAAGATTTCATTACTAGTCATAAAAATCTTATAACATTTGGAAGTAACTTCAGAAAACATCTTGTTAAAATCACCACTTAGGGTATTATCTTACTTTGTAATATTTTGTTTTAAGGGATCATTTCATCTAGAATTCTTTTGAGACTTTCTTTGGAATGCTTCTTCTCATGATTTCCAGATAAACTCTAAGCTGCTAAACACTGGAGGACCCTAGGGCTCACTCCTTGCATGTCTTGCTTATGTGTGTATACTCGCTATGTTGGGGATCTTTTCGAATACCATGGATTTAAATATAATCTATATTCTTAAGATCCCCAAAATAATATTTGCAAAACTCCAGACTCATATATCCATCTGTCTAGTCTACATATTTACTTGTGGCCTAAATAGACCTATAACACTTAGTCAACCCCAAAAACATTCCTTATCTTCCCTCCCACAGCATACCCTTCCTATTCATCCTCAGTGGTAACTTCACTCCTCTAGGTGGTCAGGCAAAAGCCTTGGACTCCTCTTGACTCCTTTTTGCATATGCTCCACTGCATTGGCAAATTCTTTCAGTTTTGTCTTAAAATTTAGACCCCAAATTTGACCACTTCTCAGCTCATATACTGCTACATCTTGGTCCAGCCTCCCTTGTCTCTCAGCTTTTTCATTTCAGTAGTCTCCTAACAATTTTTCCTGCTCTCACTGTTACCCACTATTCATTTTTTCTCACTATGGCAGCCAGTGTGATTCTTTGAAATACAAATTGTATGATACCTTCACTATCTACTCATGATGGTCTGTCATCTCTCTAAGTATAAAACCCCAAGTCTCTATAGTTGTTTACAACAGTACAGTAATGTGGCTATTCCTTGCTGTGGTTCGTCTCCTGGTGCTTCTTCTTGCTCATTCCACTCCAGGGTACAATTCCGCTCTATAGCCAGACTCTCTTCCTCCCATGTCAGCACCTGCACTATCTATTCCCTTTGCTTGTGATGCTTTTTCTCCAGCTAGCTTCATGGCTCACCTACTCCCCCTAACCCTCCCTATCACCTGTCACTTCTTTCAATTATTGGCTCATATATCACTGCTTAGTGAAACCTTCTCTGGATACCTATATAAAACTGCAAACTACCTCCCTTAGCTCTTACCACCACTGAATACATTACATAACTTATTTTCTAATTGTCTTTCTTTCTTCACTTACTATCTAAGTTCATGAGGGTGTAGGGGTTTTTACCTATTTTGTTCAATATCCCCAATGCCTAGAAGAGTGCCTTGTTTAATAGATGTTGATTTCTATAATGAATTATTTCTAATACATTTTAAATACTAGGCAAATATTTAATGTATAATCTTTTCTCAAGTGTGTACTTTTGCAGTAGAGAAAGCAATAAGTAGATTCTTTGTTTTTAATTTGGGTTTTTTTATTTAACAGATTCATTTATTTAATTTTTTTCTCTTTCACTGAACCTGTTTACTAGAAAACATCCACTGGGCCTAGCCAAAAGCTGTGCACCCTTTACTTAACAGTATTGGTACATAATCCTGGCTTCCTGGGATGCTTCCAGACTTAAGTTTAGTCTTTACAAATTAGTTCTGAATTACAGACCACTGCTAGATGAGATGATATTAAGATAAAGACAGAATTTCGTATTCAATCTGAAATAATTAGAAGGAGTCAAACAACAAGAAAAGGAGACTATTTTCAGAGGGTCAGGTCTTGTTTTTATAACTGCTTTTATAAGCCTGCCATTAAAATAGTCATATTTCCTCAAATGTTGGACTTTGAGATCCAAAGTGAGAGTCAAATAGTTCTGTTAACTTCACCTAATTTTCAGAGATGGTGTTGTATGTGCTTTCATTCTGAATCTGTAAGCCTTTAGACTTCTGATTTTTTTTTTCAGTCCCAAGCTGATGGTATTGTAGTAAAGCTCAGAGTTTTACTTTCCTAAGGTGGAGGAGAAAAATGTACCTCCCCTAGAAACAACCCAGAAAACTATATTCAAAGCTAGAATGTTTAAGAAAGAATCTATTTCTTCTGTAAAGGGAAAAAAAATCACCATTGTTCTGCTGGCTGGGAGTGTTGGAAGTGTATCAAAGAAACACAATTGGACTAATTATATTTTCATCTTTCTATACCCATTCAAGTCTGAAACATGGAATTCACTGAAGTTTTACATTCTTCTGGATTATATGAGAAGTTGCAAGACTGTCAAGATGGCTTAGATGGTTTTCTAGAGATAGCATGTAATCTTTACTACAAATTTTTGTGGGTCTGATCTTTCTCTGAGAAAAATCTTATGCAGGAGAAAATTCAAATGTGCCTGGTACCAAGTTTGAGATTTTTTAAATTCTGACTTAAAAAATACTTTACTACATTAAAGTGACCATTAAAAATATGATAAATATGTAAATAAAATCTTTTTAAAAAAGGTGGGGGGCGCCTGAGTGGCTCAGTTGGTTAAGCGACTGCCTTCAGCTCAGGTCATGATCCTGGAGACCAGGGATCGAGCCCCACATCGGGTTCCCTGTTCGGTGGGAAGCCTGCTTCTCCCTCTCTCACTCCCCCTGCTTGTGTTCCCTCTCTTGCTGTGTTTCTCTCTGTCAAATAGATAAATAAAATCTTTAAAAAAATATGATAAAGGGCGCCTGGGTGGCTCAGTTGGTTAAGCGACTGCCTTTGGCTCAGGTCATGATCCTGGAGACCCGGGATCGAGTCCCGCATCAGGCTCCCTGCTCAGCGGGAAGCCTGCTTCTCCCTCTCATTCCCCCTGCCTGTATTCCCTCTCTGGCTGTGTTTCTCTCTGTCAAATAAATAAATTCTTAAAAAAATATGATAAGTATGAATATAATACTTGTACTTCAGGGTTTGGCCAGTTTCTCTGGCCAGGTTCTCTAACCAAAGGATTTAGGTCATTCAGAATTCACCTACAATTTTAAGGTCCAAAAACAGATACTTAAAAAATACCTGTATGACAAAATGGTGGTGATCTTAAATTATACTTTTATTCTTATAAAATCTTCTGTTCCAAACATGCATGCCCTATGATCCGTCATTCTTAACTGAGGCAATGTTTGCCGAGAAGTAATTGGTCCTATTCTTCTCAAAAATATTGATAGCATGGGGCGCCTGGGTGGCTCAGTCATTAAGAGTCTACCTTCAGTTCAGGTCATGATGCCAGAGTCCCAGGATTGAGCCCAGACACATTGGGCTCCCTGCTGGGCGGGAAGCCTGCTTCTCCCTCTCTCCTCCTGCTTGTGTTCCCTCTCTGGATATGTTTCTCTCTGTCAAATAGAACCTTTTAAAAAATGTTGATAGCAGTGCAATTTATAGTAGTTTAAAAATGGAAACAGTCCAAATGACCACCAGTGGATACTCTATGGTTATCATCATAGAGCGGTAAGACTATCTTATGTAGCAATAAGTAGGGTCTGTTGTTAAATGCCACACTGCAGGAGAATGCCAAAAGTAAAATGTTAAGCAAAAGTTGTTAGACTCAGAAGACTATATGTTACATGATTCCATTTAGGTAAAGTACAAAAGAAGGCAATATGAATCTGTTGGGTGTTAGAAGTCAAGAGATAGTAATTACCTTTGGGCGTTAGTGTTTAGAAGGAGAATGAGGATTTCTCCTGGTGCTGCTTATATAAGGCATATTTACTTAGTGAAAATTCATGGAGTTCTGTACTTATGATCACTTTTCTATCTATATGATTGACTTCAATAAAGTGTTTACTTAAGAAAAAACAGTCTTCTTGGGTGCCTGGGTGGCTCAGTGGGTTAAAGCCTCTGCCTTCAGCTCAGGTCATGATCTCAGGGTCCTGGGATTGAGGCCTGCATCGGGCTCTCTGCTCAGCAGGGAGCCTGCTTCCTCCTCTCTCTCTGCCTGCCTCTCTGCCTACTTGTGATCTCTCTGTCAAATAAATAAAATCTTTTAAAAAAAAGAAAATAAAAAACAGTCTTCAGGTGTTGAGTTTTAGAGGTTCTTTATAGATCTTGGATACCAGCCCTTTATCTGTAATGTCATTTGCAAATATCTTCTCCCATTCCATGAGTTGCCTCTTTGTTTTGTTGACTGTTTCCTTTGCTGTGCAGAAGCTTTTTATCTTGATGAAGTCCCAAAAGTTCAGTTTTGCTTTTGTTTCCCTTGCCTTTGGAGATGTGTCATGAAAGAAGTTGCTGTGGCCAATGTCAAAGAGGTTACTGCCTATGTTCTCCTGTAGGACTTTGATAGATTCCTGTCTCACATTGATGTCTTTCATCCATTTGGAGTCTTTGTATATGGTGTAAGGGAATGGTAGAGTTTCATTCTTCCATATATTGTTGTCCAATTTTCCCAGCACTATTTATTGAAGAGACTGTTTTTTTCCCCATGGTGATGGGTATTAAGGAGGGCATGTGTTGTAATTAATACTGGGTGTTATACACAGATAATGAATCATGGAACCACTACATCAAAATCTAATGATGTGCAGTATGGTGACTAACATAACATAATTAAAAAATAAGAGGAAAAAACAGTCTTCTCTTCCAGATTACCAGAGGTGGTGATAAATGAGTAGTTAGTATGTTCTAAAAAACCAATTCAGTGCTCTTTGCCACGGCTTTATAACTCTGCTGTTTGTCTGTGGCTAGCTTATGCTCTTTTTAGACGGTGAAAATAGGACATGAGAAAAAGAAAGCCCTTTCCCATGTGTAGTAGATTCCTTTGGTTGCTACAACAAATCACCTCAAATTTGGCCTAAAAACAATAGAAATGTATCATTTCATAGTTCTGGAGATGAGAAGTTTTGAAATCATTATCACTGGGATGAAATCAAGGTGTCAGCAGGGTCATGCTTTCTTTGAAGTCTCCAGTGGGGAATCCCATTCACTGCCTCTTGCAGCTTACCTGGCTGCTGGCACTTCTTGCCTTTGGCCACATCATTCCAACTTCAGTGCCATCATCTTCAGTCCTCTCTGGTCTGACCTTCTTTTCTGTGTCAGATCTCCAACTGCTTCCTTCTTTAAAGGATCCATGTTACTGTATTTCATGCCCACCTGGATAATCTTTCCATTTCAGCGTTCTTAACTTTATGACATAAGCGAAGATCTTTTTATTTCCTAAAAGGTAACATTTGCAGGTTTCAAGGATTAGGACGAATATCTCTTTCCTGAGGGCATTTTTCAACTTCCCACACTATGTGATACTCAACAGGAAGTAAATGAGATAATATTGTTCACAGACTGCTGCTGTTTGGGTACACTTAACACAACAACTTGCAGGTTTAGAAAATTATTTTCTAGGATTACCTCACTCTTTGTAAAGTTCCCATCATTTATAATTCTAATCAAAATATTGGAATTATGTAGCTACAGAGACTTTAGAAATCACACAATGCAGATACTTTCAGTCCTTAAAATTTTTCTTCTTTTACTGACATTAGCTGCTTTTAATACATGTAAACACATTATTTTTTAATGCATGTAAACACAATCTTTTATGAAAACACAAATATTAAACCACAGATAGCACTGCCCCACCATCTCAATTTCTCTTTATTTCCAGAATGGTCTCATGAGGGTATCCTTGGAAATTCCTTGGGCTCTGTGGGGCTGTTTGAAAAATTTAGCTATTCCAATCTCTTTATTTTACTGAGAGCTGGAGCATAGCATTCATGGTATCACAGTTCTTTTTCCAAAGATTACTCAGAAAATTTGGGAATAATCTTTATTCCAACATTTTTTGCATTAAACCACCTTCATATGCCTCTAAATGGAAGACACCATATGGTTACCACAATTACATCAGAGAGGCCCCTTAAACATTTGACCCAGATTTTTGGATTTCATGAAAAACATACAGAATGACATGGCATGGAAAAACACGTAAACGGGTTTTTGAACTATCAGTACCAGGATCAGGGCATGTTATTTACCTACTATTAGGATTGTGAGAGGTACTTCCTGTGCACTAAGGAAGAAGGATGTCTCAGATCAGCCATTATTCAAGAAAAGAGCCCATATATTTAAGTTAATTAACACTAGTATACACAGGTGTCATCAACTCAAGCCACCCCTTTGACAACTTGCAAAGTCAGAGCAAAATGGAACTCTGCTATTATACATAGCTTAGTATATAGGTAACTTCCTTGCCCATATTCATCCCTTATTGAAAAACCCATGGCACAGTGATACACACATTTTATATTATACATGTTAATCCCATACATTTCTGTCTACTTTGTCCTCTGTCTTGTGAAACTTCATTTTCATTATCTGAGCAGTTTCACTGATAAGCTGTACTGGTTTTATTCAGTTGATACCACTACTCTCTTGTCAGACAAAGATCTTAAAAATAATGTGTGTAAATAAAATAAAATAAATTATTAAAAAAATAATGTGTTTACATGTATTAAAAGCAGTTAATGTCAGTAAACAAAGAGCACCTTTGAAGGGATTAATGAGGATGATTTTCTATTTTTATAGTTAATTGAAAAATTTTGTTTTTTCTAGCTGTACTTTCTATAGTATTTGTCATTTATCTGTAGGAATAATGTGTTTGATTTTTGTATGTAGTAAATCACTTATGATTATTTATACAGTTGAAGCTCAGACTTTTATTAAAATGGCTAGTCTCATGAAAGCATAGTAACTGAATGCACTGTGACTGTCCTGGAAATGTCCTCTCACATTTCCTAGTATGGCTGCCTTCAGATTCGGCCCTCTGTTCATAGAGCTGAGGCCACCCTACAGAAGAGCTTATCTCAATGACTGAGTTTAGCAGGGGCACAAAGAGAGGACCATTCCTGAAATATGTGGGATTCCTTTTATGCAACTTTGGCTCAAAGACTCCCCAGTCAGTTCGGCTGAAACTTTCTTAGATTGTACTACAGTACAAAGCCTACTTCTTTGCTCACTCACTTCCCCCTTTCCTTCAGAGTGGTCAGGCATGCATCATAGTAGGACAGCTCTTCCAGCATTCTCCGACTTCCTCCTGTTTTCTTTCACAGGTGCCTTTCCTACCATCCCAATAACTCTTTTTTCAGTTTTTTATTTTTATTTTTTAAAAAATTTTATTTATTTGAGAGAGAGAGAGTGAGAACAAGCAGAAGGAGGGAGAGGGACAAGCAGACTCCACACTGATTGCAAAGTCCGACACAGTGCTCTATCCAAGAACTCTGAGATCATGACCCTGAGCTAAAGTCAAGAATCAGAGGCTTAACCGGCTTAACCGATTGAGCCAACCAGGTGCCCCCCCTTAAAGATTTTATTTAAGAGAGAGAGAGAGAACAATCGGAGGGAGAGGGTGCCACCCTAACAACTTTTTTCCTTGTCTAATCCCATCTTTGTGTCTGCTTCCAGTCCAGGAGGAGGACCTACACTACCACATACAAAAAGATTGTTTGTCCCAAATGGTTAAATATTTGGGCCCCTTTATTCATATTTAGTTTCAAGTTTTATAGCCAGATCTTTTATCACAGATTTACATACCCCTATACTTTTTCAGGAAGCTGTTAGAAGAACTTGAATATTGTCGTAGTTTATTTTGTTAAATATAGTACACACTTCCCTTCAATTTGAACTCTGCCAACCAATATAGAAAAGTATAGTTTCTCCTGCAACTGCCAGTCAAAGGAGGTTTGTTTACCCTATTTGGCAAATCAAAATGACTTGGTGACTCTTTGCCAGGTCTCCTGTGATGCTGATTTGTTGGAAAACACTTTTGCATACTACTAGACCCTATTAAGCAATTTTGTAATGGAGGCTTGAGTTAACGATTTACCCTTGCCTAGAACAGTCTTGACACCCTGCTATTTAGGATGAGCATGTTGGTACTTTGTTTTGTTGTGTCTTTCCAGGATTAGGTCAGTGGATGATTTACCATACCTCTGCATCTCATTTGGCATGTGTCATTGAGATGGAGGCTCAGGAAGGTGATAGTTATTAACTCTTCAACTGCCTACTTATTTTTCAAAAGTGAAACTTTACTGGTAGATGAACTCCTAGAGCAGTTATGGTATTAATTTCTAGGACCTGAATATCAATACAGATTATTTGGGTGCTTTGGATGTTAAGCACTATCTAAATCTTGGTGAAAATTCTTCCCTTATGAAAGTGTTATCTGCATGCAAAAACACTTTTATTAAAAACATGTAAAAATGCTGATTGTATAAGGTGAATTTTAAATCTGCAGAATTTCCGAGAATGAAACAGTACAGTAGTTGTCATCTAGGGAGCAGGTGAAGGTCAGGCTATGAGGTGCATTAATTCTTTCAACATTAAATCTTGTAAAAATAGTACTTTATTGTTATTAAGTAGAAAAGGCCCATTAACTTTGGTAACCACAAAGTGATACATCAGGTATAAATTTGTTTTATGTAAATGGGATCCCCAAGTGATGCTATCATTGTATTGCTTTTTACCTAAGATCAAAATAGCTAAAGCTACTATTTGATGGGATCTTTGCTTGATTTCTCAGTCAAAATCTGGGAGTAGCTGAGCAATTCACATCTCATGCATTGAAGACAAATTTCCTTAGTGAAAATTCTCTTATAGCTTAAAAAAATTATCTTCCTAAATCTTACACATTGAGGTGGCTGAGAACAACACCTGCTTAAAATGGCAACGGGAGGTATTGGGAACCTTTGTTCCACTCAGTTGCCGCATATGACCTTTGGAATTGCAACAAGTACCTTAGAGCAAAGAACAGGAACACACCAAGATTTCAGTAAAGCACTAAGTAAAACCTGAAATGAAGCTAATTTTACAAAGCAAATGATACTAGACCTTTGGAACACACACATTTTAAAACAGACAACTATGGCAAGCATGTCATACAAATAAAGCTAAGGAGATGGTATGAGGCATAGTATTTATGACCATTTAAAATATTTTATCCCCGAGAACAAGTCTGCCCATAAATGTAAAGTTAAATTACCAAATGCTAGTTTCTGATATTTGCATTACACTGCCTAAAATTGAAGGAACATAAGAGATGTCTGTTTGAAAGTGGACAGTTGGTGGTCTTGCAGCAGCTTTGATTCACCCCCATATCAACCCTCATAGTTTGCTGTTAGCAACATTCACGACCAAAACTACTTAATATGCTTCTTAAGTTGGCAAAGCTTGCATTTTGGTGTTTTTCCCAGTCTACATTTTATTGGTACTGATTTTTCCACTCTCTCAGTTTTTATACATGGGCATAATTCACATTCATAAATAAAAGTCAATATATTACTTTCCTAGAGATACATTATGTGAGGTCTTATGTAAGATATTGAAGGAATGAAATACTTTTCTTGTTGTTGGACTAGCAATCATCAAAAACAACAGAGAAGGTGAAGTATGACTGAAGCTATATAGGGTGTAATAGTTAAGTATGTAGAGTTGGTCCCTGACTGCCTCTATGATTTGGGGCAACTTCCTTAATCTCTCTGTACTTCCCTTTCTTAACTTGTAAAAAGGAGACAATGGCAACACCTCCTCACAGTGTTTTTGTGAGAATTCAGTGCATTGATGTCTGAATAACATTTAGCACAGTACATCGAGTATGCTGAGAACTCAACTATTATTATGGGGTGCTGAATATTCTGGTATATATATAGATATAAATACATGTCAATCAGAACAGTGCTTGGCACATAGGAAGTGCTCAATAAATAATAGCTACTGCTAAAAATAGAGGCAGGGTATGAATCCAGGTTTTTTAAGTCTCTGAGTTATTACAATTTTGGGAGGGGGTGCTTTATAAAAAAGAAAATAAAATTATGAATGTAATGTGCCTGCAGCAACTTCAGCGTTCTTGCTTAAAATAAATTATGAATGCAAATGCTTGAAATTTGCATGAAAAGGACCCATGCTAGTGAAAGTACCCTGAAATTTATGTGTCATTGGCTTCCCAATAAATCTATATTTGAGAAAAAGGAACTTTTCTAACCCTACTGAAATTACCCACCTTGACTCTGAATGAATGTATGGAGGTCTCAAGGAGTAGGGCCACAGTTAATAAGCAAAGATTTGGGACCAAATTATTATATCTTTACATATAGCTTTTCACCCCCTACACAAGCGCATGCGCGCACACACACACGCACGCACGCATAACATATACACGTGTTTCCCTAAAAAAAGTATGTTGCTAAAATAAAGTTTGTCAAGGGGCACCTGGGTTGCTCAGTCATTAGGTGTCTGCCTTCAGCTCAGGTCATGATCTCGGGGTCCAGGGTCCAGCCCCTCATCAGACTCCCTGCCTGGCGGGAAGCCTGCTTCTCCCTCTCTCATTCCCCCTGCTTGTGTTTGCTCTTTTCGCTGTGTTTCTCTGTCAAATAAATGAATTGTAAAGCAAACAATAGCTTCTTCATTGTAGCAAGGGAAAAATATATATGTATTTTTAAAGATTTTATTTATTTACTTGACAGAGAAACACAGCTAGGGAGGGAACACAAGCAGGGGGAGTGAGAGAGGGAGAAGCAGGATTCCCGCTGAGCAGGGAGCCTGATGCGGACTTAACTCTGGGACCCCAAGATCATGCCCTGAGCCGAAGGCAGACATCATGACCTGAACCAAAGGCAGACAATGACTGAGCAACCCAGGTGCTCCAATAAATAAAAATCTTAAAGGATAAAGATTGTCATGAAATGTTTGCTAAATTAACACAGCTCTTACGTTTGTTAGCCTGTAAGCAGAGTCAGGAAACAAAGTAGGACTATAGAGGTAACCTAAATGAGGAAAATAAAGAGTAAAATTAGAAAAAGAAATAAGGCTGAAACAAATGATTTATTTTTTCATCCAGTAATCATTTATCAACTCCGTACTAAAAATGCTAAATGGTCGAGATAAAGAGATAAGGTAGCTACCCTCTGGGAGTTTACTATTTAGAAAGAATCAGAAGATCTATAAATAAAATTCCAAAGTATAGTAGGATCTGTCATAGAAACTCTGTAAGGTGGTAGTGTTTAAATTTACTGATTTTGGTAATGAGGAAAGTTTTAAAGAGAATGTACCACTTGATCTGATTATCAAAATAGTGAGGTTTTCATTGAGTAGACAATGGAAGGGCATGTGCAGAAGTAAAGAGGTACGTAAAACATAGATAATTCAGAACTCCAAGTAATTGAACATAAGTATTAGATTTTCTGATAATTATGGCAAGAGATAGGGTCAGATCATTATCTGATAACACACCTTACTAAGGACTGCTTATTTTTGCCAGTGAATGGTGGGGAGCCAAACCATAAAGGTAATTTAGTCAGATGTGTACTTTGGTAAGTCATCTTTACTAATAATATTTACCCATGTTCTCCGAATTCTAAGAGTGAATCATTCTTTGAAGGGTAGATAGTATACTTTATTGTTGCTTAGATTTGATTCCTTACACAGTTTATGGTATACAGAAATGTATTTTAAATGTGCAATATAAGTTAACATGTAAGCATGATATACTTCAATGATCACCTACAAAAAAATCTGAACTATTTTAAAAGTGTATTTCAAAATCTCCAGTTACTTAGTTTATTTGAGATCATTGTTATAATAAAAATTTGAAATATTATGAGGAGTTTATGGTGTTTATGTTTTAAAGGTAATTTAATCTATCGAGGACACTACTTACTCCATATTACTTGTGTGTGTGTGTGTGTGTGTATGTGTGTGTTTTCAAAAGAATTATCCTTTAAGGAAATAGATGCTAGTTAGATGTTGACATAAATTGCTTTGCCTAAACTGTGATTACCTTGTCACTGTTTTCCAGTCTATTATAATGCAGAAAACAATCCAGACTAACTTATGTGAAAGTGAAAAACGTGGGCAGTGGTAGAAAATAATGAAGATGAAATTCCATCTGCTCTACTGAACAGTGTATTTCTCTGCTCAGTCTCTGCATCTGTCAAGTGGGACAAATAGTATTACATAACTCACTAGGTTGTTTCGAGGGTTAAGAAAAAAAACACACAAGGGTTCCTGGGTAGCTCAGTCGGTTAAGCATCCAATTCTTGGTTTCAGCTCAGGTCATTATGTCAGGATCCTGAGGTTGAACCCCACATCTGGCTCCATGCTAACCAAGGAGTCTGCTTGAGATTTTCTCTTGCCTTCTCTGCCCCTGCCCCTGCCCCTGCTTGTGTGCACATGCACTCTGTCAAATAAAATCTTTAAAAAAAAGGCACAAGAAGTTCTCATATCAGAGATCAGCATATTAAAAATACTCAATATATATAAATTATTTGGGAAGGGAGTATATAATAATAATTACATATTTATTCCTTCTCTTTGCAAAGTGGACAACACTCTACAATTAGCCTAACTGTCCCTGTGACCTTACTAATCTGACTCTTGTTGACCAAGAAAGATTGAAAGTCAAATCTAGATATACCATAAAGCAACAGTGTTTTCAATATTTACCTTAGCCATATTTTCTGCAGTGTTAGAGCATAATATAATGTAAAAAGTAGGCTAAACTATATTTTATTGTTCTCTGGTGTAATTTTTCATTTATTCAGTAAATCTCCTTTTAAGATTTCTTCTCAATAATACTACAGAAAAAAATTTCTTCCAAACATGGCATTAACTAGACTAGGAACTAATGCAGTTCATTTTAAAGACTGTATTAATATTTGCCCCTAAAAAAAACATGATAGCTACTTACAAAATAACTGAATAAGTTGGGAATGTCAAAAGGGTTCTCAGCCTGTCTTCTCCCAGCATAAACAGTGAAAGAGATCAGAATGACTCAGAAGAGGCTCTCTAGAAGAGAACAGCATGCTAATAATAGTAAGGTCAGGAAGTCTATTTAGTTGTTTTCCACTCCTTATTTCTCTGACTTTCCAAGTGGTTACAAGCTGGCATGTTTGACCTGTGGCTAAGATTAAAGATGAATAAAACACACAAAAAAGAGGGCAAAACATGGAGGGACCAATACATAGAGACCATTCTATGTTACAAAGGCATTAACTTTTTTTTAAAGCATGTGACTTGGATTTTTGAGCTGCAAATGCAAACATTTAACGAAGATAACTCAGATTGTGAGGGTTGGTTGAAAGAACACTTAAGTCTACAAGGAGAAAGGCACCATGTAGGCTCAAAAATGAAATCACTGATAGCCACACAGGAAAAGAATAGAAACAGAATGAAGAACATCCAGATTTACAGCATCCCTAATGATATCAGAGGGGATGACCCCATTACTTTCATTGAGCAATTTTGTTCTCTCTCTCCTCACAAATACCCTCACTAGGATTTCTAAAATGAAAGGGTGCACAACATCCTTCA
This sequence comes from Spilogale gracilis, assembly GCA_004023965.1. Lineage (NCBI taxonomy): Eukaryota > Metazoa > Chordata > Mammalia > Carnivora > Mephitidae > Spilogale > Spilogale gracilis. The sequence continues at coordinate 52,835 of PITA01008722.1, forward strand.
GCCTTTTCCACTGTCTCAGAAAGGTCCCCAGCTTTGTTTACTAAGGTTTTGGAACTCCCTCATGTTGTACTCTTTTTAGTGTTTGATTAGCATTCTCTTATTTTTCCCTGCTTATTTTTCTCCTTGACCTAGATCATGGAGTCATGTACTAAGAGTGCATTTTTCAAAATGCAAGTTGTTAGAAATGACTTGGCAAGGACTAGCAAAACTCACAGTATCCTTCAGCAATAGAATTAATGAAGAGTTTTTTTAAGACCTAGAGTGATTAATTTGTTTATGATTTTGAAATACAAATGCCAAGAATATTTGAAAAAATATTTTTAGAAAGATAATTTGTATATAAAATGTTGAGTTTAACATTTAAACAAGCATAATAAGTATAAAATGAGCATTTTTAAAAACACTATCTGGTTAATCAACAGCTTTGTTTTTTTTTTTTATTTTAAGGGTTATTTACAACATTCCACACATTCGAGGCTTATAAATATCTTTATGCAAACTATACTATATGAGATGTCCAGGAGAATACTGTACAATACCATCACCTTCAGTGATATTTGATCTTTGTTTCTCAAGTCTTCTGTGCCATACCAGTATGTTTTTCTTGTAGAAAATAAATTCCTCTCTCAGGAGTTATAAGCAGACATGTAAGAACATAAGAACTCTAGAATATATCATGTTACCTTCAGTTGTGCAATCTTATGGTTAAGTTGGAAAGAGAAATGAGTTCCAGTTACATGAAAAGGATCTAGTTTGTTGGCGGATCTGTGCCACACATTCATAGAGGTCCAACTTCATGCCATGCACTATGTTAACTGTTGGTGGTACAAAGGTATGGAACACAGACACTAGCCACTGGACAGGTTAGGCTGTAGTGGGAATAGCTTTGCAGGAGGAATGAATTGCTTTGTTAAAGAGATAATCAAAAATGAAAAAAATGTTTTCTTTGTAGAATTTAACTTTTTAATATGTTGGCTTGGCTAACTTTGAAGTTATAAATGTAAAAAGACCAAAAATTAGTTGTTGATAGCAACTTCTTTTTTTCCCCAAGATTTTATTTATTTATGTATTTGGAGAGAGTGTGTGAGAGAGTGAGTGAGCCAGGGAAGGGACAGAGGGAGAGGGAGAATCCCAAGAAAACTTCACACTGAGTATGGAGCCTGATGCAGGGATCGATCCCACACCCTTGAAATCAGAGTCTGAGCCGAAATAAGGAGTCCAGTACTTAATTGACTGAGGCACCCAGGCACCCTGAGAGCAACTTTTAGAATCATCACTACAACTGGTTCTGGTTACTTCCATAATAGTATTAAAAGCAATCAACCAAATATTTATTAAATAATTATCATATGGAAATTTTAGCCAGACCCTATATTCCAAGGTTGTATTACAGACCAGCAAACTCTTTCTCTGACGGGCCAAATAGTAAATATTTCTGGGTTTTGTAGGCCACATGATTGCTGTTTCAACTACTCAGCTTTGCCATTATAGCATGAAATCAGCCATAGACAACATATAAATGAGTGAGTGTGTCTATATTCCAGTAAAACTTTGTTTACAAAAACAGATGGCTGGCCTGATTTGGCTTACAGGCCTTTGTAAACCCCTGGATTAAGCAGTGAACATGACATCTTATTGACATTTAGGATTCTTTATTCCATCCTCCTGCTTGTAGGAAAGATGAAATACAATATATGATACTTGAATTTGTGAATTCAGAGATAATTTTTATGTGTCTGTGCCATACGGAAACTAAGTATTGGCCATGTAGCTCCTACTATATTTTTATAGGGTAAAATAACAGAATAAATATTGAAAATTTGCTATCATTTTTAGTGTGGTACTTTCACAAAAACTACAGAGAGTAATGAAAAGAGTTGTGGGAAGTGGAGGGAAGAACTATTTTAGATAGGGAGATCTTGAAGGGCTCTTCAGAGAAGGTGGCATTTGAGCAGAGAGAGTTGTAAAAGAAGTGAGAGAATAAGTCATGTGAAGATTTGGTGGTAGAGTGTTCAGACAGTAGGAATCATTAGAGTGTAAGAGGCTCTGAAATTGGAATGGAGCTGGTATATTTGAATAATAGACGAAAACCAGTGGTGAGTATGGGGAAGAGTGATAATGAGATAAGGTCAGTTATTGTGTAGGTTCTTGTAGTCCACTGTTAGAGTGAACTCTAGGGCAGGCATGAAATGGTTGTGGGTAGGGCAGTACTGGGAGCTGTATTGTTTTCCAAGATTATTCTGTTAGCTTCAGCAGTAGCAGGTATACCAGTAAATAAGTTATTATGATATCTCATTAGGAAATAACGGTCATTGGAGTCTGGTGGAAGTAGTGACAGTGGTGGTAATAAGTGATTCAGAATATGAGTAGAGGTAGAGGTAGAACTAATAGGACTTGTTGAGCTGAAGGTAGGTTTATAAAAAAGAACTGATTCAAGGATGTTTTTACTATGTTTTAGTCTGTTCACCTGGTGTGTTGTGATACCATTTACTAAGATGAGAAAACTTATGGTGGAAGGGGATTTTCATGAATCATGGATTTAGTTTTAGCTGTATTAGTTTCGTGAAGTCTCCTCTGTATGCAGATGGAGCTGTTGAGTAGGCAAATAAAGATTGGAATCTCAGATTTACGAAACACAGATATAATCCTGACAATCACCAGAATGTAAATGATATTTCAAACCATGAGTCTGTATAATGTTGTCAAAGCAGTAACTGTAGACAGAGAAGTTCAAATTCTGAGTCATGGAGTATTTTAAGTTTAGATGTTTAGCAAAGATGAACCTGTACAGAGAACCAAGGAGTGGCCAGGAAGTTAGAAGGAAAATTGGAATTGTTTTGGTCCAGACTCTAAATAGAACATGCTTCAAGATGGAAGGCATTATCAATTGATAAATGCTAAGAAGAGCTTGAGTAAGATGAGAACTGACAAAACTTATCATTAGATTTGGCAAGATGCAAAAGACTGTTGACCTTGAGAAGAGTTTCAGCGGAGAAATTGAAAACTTTAAAGAAAAAAGCAAAGGCGAGGAAATAGAAGTAGGGAGTATAACTTTCAAGAAGTTCACTATAAAATCAAACAGACAGCCTAGAAGTTTAGTAAAGAAATAGAACCTAGGCTGTTTGTTTTTAAAATGGGTGACATTATAGTACATGTGATTACTGACAGAAATCTTCCATTAAAGAGGGGGAAATTTGTGATGCAAGAGACAAAGGATTTTTAAACAGCAGATCTTTTTTCAAATAGACATGAAGGAAGGGAGTCCATTGAGCCAGTGGATAGCTTGGCTTCAGATAATGATACTGATAACCATCATTTAGTATATACCAGATACTGTCCTAAGTCATTTATGTTTATTTATTCACTCATTTAATCCTCAGAATCACCCTATAATCTGGGTTCTATTATTTCCATTTTATAGGGACAATAACTGAAATGCAGAGGATTAAGCTATAAATGGTGGAGCTGGTTTCTATACCCAATATATTTGGCTCCTTATTCTACACTTTAACTATTCTAGAGATTTCATATGTGATAGCTGGAAAAAAGGCAGATCAACAGGTGAAGTTAAGGGATTTTTTTCACATTTTATCATAACAACATGAGATAATACAGTTCTTAGTTTATTTTTCACTGAAATTGAAAGCAAGATTATTATCTGTGGTGAGAAGGAACGTGCTAAAGACAATTTAAGGGGAATAAAAGGTAAGAAATACTTTGGTATCCAGGTACAAGAGTTAAAAATGCCATGGAAATGATTTGAATTACCTGCCAGTGCCAAGGAGACTTGGCACTTGAATATTTTTGTCAGTATTTTGAAGTCAGATGTATCAGTATGGGAAGCAGCTAATTTCTATCCACTGTTGTTCCAGGATGTCCCCAGTAAACTATAAATGGCAGGACTGACAGGCATTCTAAAGGTAGAGAGCATGTCCTCCATCTTCACATTAATCATCTTATTATGTGGGGCAGAGGTGTAATGGCTAGAACTTCACCAGAAGTATTTGGACCAGGAAGGTAAGTACCACACATTGGCCAGAGTTTGCTTCTTGGTAATTTCATTCAAGTGTCAAGGAAGTCCTAGACTCTTGCCTGCAGATTTTCTCATATGAGCTAGAAATAAACTTCTGTCTTGTCCAAGCCTATCTGGGAGTCTTTCTTTCTTAGACACAAAATTAACTTACCCAAAATTTGTTTCCAAAAGAAGATTGCTAAATTGGCAAACCTAAAAATAGGACTTTGGTATACTGGAGTCAAACAGGTGGTTAGTAACAAGACTCAGCTGTTGCGGAATCTCTGAACATAAGCCACTGTTCTCATGTAAACATGGAATAAGGGGAAATCATTTTAAATATGCCTGAGATTTTGTTCAGGTAAGGAAAATGGAGAGAGAAAATAAATTCCACAATTTTCTTTAGTAACAAATATCAAGGTCTAGCCAACTTCCCTTTTAGGAACTGCTTCCAGGTAGGTCACTCAGTATTCTACAGTTTTGACCAACTCCCATTTTTCTTATATACTAAATCAAAGAGAACTATTCAGTGAGAAACTGTAACAAAATTTTAGGTTTGTCCAATATTTCATATATTATTTAACTTTACTTCTATCTCTTATAGGAAATCTAAAACTGACTTATGTGTACTTTTTTTCAATGTGCTATATTCTCACAGTCTGCTATTTAAAGAGTTACTTTAGTTTCTAGCACTGTAACTGTGAAGAAACTATAGTACAAAACTGAACAGTGACATACTCTTTGTTTATTTATGAGTCTATCCCATTCTTCTTGGCCCTTGTTTCTTATTTTGCCTTTTTTCTTTAAACTCTTAGAGCAAAACTCTCAAAGGCCTAGCAAGTAGAGAGACAGATAGACCTGGGCTGGAATTCAATTAGTCATTTACTAGGAAGGTAAGGTTCTCTACTACCTGCATTGCTGCCTGTTCTCCAGCTGCCACAGAGGCTCCTCATCTCTTAGCAGGTTTGCCTTCTTACTGCTTCCGGAATACCTTCTGCTTGAACCCATTTCTATATGTCTTCTCTCCTGCATCATTTTTCTTTCATAGGTGATAATCTCTAGTTCACCAACGTGTATGTGTAACTGCTTTTAAGACTGTGTTTCATGTCTTCCCAGAAGTCCTCACTTACTGGCTTAATCACAATGGAGATGTCTACTAAGATTGAGCTCCTCTGATACATGTATATATTTTATCATCTTATACTTAAAAATTTTCCAGTTCCTTCTTGATTTTATTTCAAGCTTGTCTTAATTACCCGTTTAGGACATAAAATCTTCATCATCTTTATGATATATTTATAATGTAAAAACTTTTATTCAAAGGAAGATAAAATAATTTCTTCTCAGCTAGCCCATGTACCATGTTTTACAGTGTTAGAACTATGGGGAGAATTTATTAATTGGTTATATCTCAAATTTCATATTTAAAAGCTGTTAAATATTGGCACTAAATTGTCCCAAATCTTTTATTTCTTAAACTCTAACACTCTTAATTACCTTTAAACTTCTTAACCTAGCTTTTTTTTTCGTGTATGTTTCCTTTAAATTCAAATTTTTATATTGCTCTTTACTTGACATCCAGAATCACCCACACTGCCCTCATAAGTTCAAATTCCTACAGAGTAAGTTTGGAAATTTAATTCCCAACATCTCTCCTTAGCTTTGCTTCTAATTTTTAATTTTAGTTCAATTGTAATTACTTCTAAAAATCAATAATCATATGTTATAATGTATAAAGTTGGTGCAGTATTAATTCGTTGTTATTTCTTTATGGTGTATTATAGTCAAACCCATAACTGAACACTGCATACTTTGATACGCATAATAATTAAATAAATTGCATATGCACAAGGGATCTAAAATAAAGAATTAATTAAAGTGGAATATGTTAATTAAAACCTATAGGACATATACTAAATGAAAAGAAATTGTAGGTTGTATTTTTATATTTTTTGTTGAAGTGAAATTCATGTAATATTAACCATTTTATTTTTCATTTTTTACTTGATTTTACATTTTATTTTTAAAAATGTATTATGATTAACGTACAGTGTTATATTAGTTGCAGGAGTACAATACAGTGATTCATCATTTTTTTACAGTACTCAGTGCTCATTGTAATAAGTGTATTTTTAATCCCCTTTACCTTCTTCACCAGTCCCTTCCCCCACCTCCCTTCTGTCAGTCACCAGTTCTCTATAGTTAAGAGTCTGTATTTTTGTTTGTCTCTGTTTTTCTTCACTCATTTTTTGGTTTCTTCCACATATGAGTGAAATCCTGTAGTATTTGTCTTTCTCTGACTTATTTTCACTTAGCATTATGCCCTCTGAATCTATCCATGTTGTTGCAGATTGCAAGGTCTCATTCTTTTTTATGGCTGAGTCATACTCTTTTTTAAAAAGTTTAAATTCATTTATTTTACATATAGTGTATTAGTGGTTTCAGAGGTAGAGTTCATTGACTCATCAGTCTTAAATAACATCTAGTGCTCACTACATCAAGTGCCCTCCTTAATGTCCACCACCTAGTTACCCCATCTGTTCATCCCCCCCTCCAGCAGCTCTCAGTTACTTTCCTTTGATTAAGAGTCTCTTATGGTTTGTCTTCCTTTCTGATTTCATCTTGTTTCATTTTTTCCTTCCCTTCCCCTGTGATCCTCTGTTTTGTTTCTTAAATTCCATGTATCAGTGAGCTCATATGATAATTGTCTTTCTCTGATTGACTTATTTCACTTAGCATAATGCCCTCTAGCTCCATCCACATCATTGCAAATGGCAAGATTTCCTTTTTTGATGGCTTAGTAGTATTCCATTTTGTATATATACACCACATCTTCTTTATCCATTCTTCTGTCAATGGACATCTGGGCTCTTCCATAGTTTGGCTTTTGTGGACATGGCTGCTATAAACATTGGGGTGCAGGTGCCTCTTTGGATCCTACGTTTATACCTCTGAGATAAATATCTAGTAGTGCAATTGCTGAGTCATAAGGTAGCTCTATTTTCAGCTTTTTGAGGAACCTCCATACTTTTTTCCAGAGTGACTACACCAGCTCCTTCTCACTAACAGTGTCAGAGATTTCACTTTCTCCACATCCTCACCAACACTTGTCATTTCCTGACTTGTTAGTTTTTGCCATTCTGACTGCTGTGAGGTGGTATCTCATTGTGGTTGTGATTTATGTTTCCCTGATGCTGTGTGATGTGGAGCATTTTTCATATGTCTGTTGGCCTTTTGTATGTCTTCTTTGGAGAAGTGTCGGTTCTTGTCTTCTTGGCTGGATTTTTTGTTCTTTGGGTGTTGAGTTTGGTAAGTTCTTTACAGATTTTGGATACTAGGCCTTTATCTGATATGTCATTTGCAAATATCTTCTCCCATTCTGTCTGTTGTGTTGTGGTTTTTCAGACTATTTCTTTTGCTGTGTAAAAGCTTTTTATCTTGATGAAATCCCAGTAGTTCATTTTTGCCTTGTTTCCCTTGCCTTTGAAGACATGTCTAGTAAGAAATTGCAGCAGCTGAGGTCACAGAGGCTGCTGCCTGTGTTCTCAAGGATTTTGATGGATTCTTGTCTCACATTTACGTCTTTGGTTAGGCCATATTCCATTGTATTGCATACCAATCTTTATATTCATTAATCTATCAATGAACACTTGGGTAGTTTCTGTATCTTGGCTAATGCAAATAATGCTGCAATACAAATAGAGGTGCATATATCTTTTTGAATTAGTGTTTTTGTTTTCTTCTGGTAAGTACCTAGTAGTGCAATTGCTGGATCATTTAGTTCAGATAGTTCTATTTTAATTTTATGGGGGAACTTCCATACTGTTTTCCACAGTGGTTGTGTCAATTTGCATTCCCACCAACAGTGCTAAAGGTTCCTTTTTCTCCACTGCCAACACTTATTGTTTCTTGTGTTACTGATTTTTGCCATTCTGACACGTGTGAAGTGATACTGTGTTGTGGTTTTATTGCATTTTCCTGATGATTGGTGATACTAAACATCTTTTCATGTATCTGTTGGCCATATGTATGTCTTCTTTGGAAAAATGTCTGTTTGTCTTCTGGACATTTTTTCAATGGATTATTTTTTTGTGTTAAATTGTATAAGTTCTTTATATATTTTGCATATTAGCTCATTATCAGATGTATCATTTGCAGATACCTTCTCCCATTCAGTAGGTTCACTTTTTATTTTGTTCATTGTTTCCTTCACTTTTCATTAGCTTTTAATTTGAATGTAGTCCCAATAGTTTAATTCTTCTTTTTAAAAATTTTATTTTTAATTCTAGTTAGTTAACATAAAGAGTTAGTTTCAGGTATGCAATATAGTAATTCTGTCACTTCCATACGTCACTCTGTGCTCAGCATGACAATTGCACTCCTTAATCCCCATCACCTATTTAACCCCTCCTCCCACACCCCTCCTGTCTAATGTCCAACACGTTGTTCTCTATAATTAAGTTTGTGTCTTACTTTCTCTCTCTTTCCCTTTTCTTGTTTGTATTGTTTCTTAAATTCCATGAGTGAAATCATGTGGTATTTATCTTTCTCAGACTGACTTATTTTGCTTAGCATTATACTCTTTAGCCCCATCCATGTCATTGCAAATGGCAAGATTTCTTTCTTTTTATGGCTCAGTAATATTACATTGTATATATACACACTGCATCTTTATCCGTTCATCAGTCAATGGACAGTTGGGCTGCTTCCCTGTCTTGGTTATTGTAAATAATGCTGCTAAATGCACATATCCATTGGACTAGTGTTGTTGTACTCTTTGGATAAATACCAAGTAGAGCAATTGCTGGATCATAAGGTAGTTCTACTTTTAACTTTTTGCAGAACCGCCATACTATTTTCCGCAGTGAATGTACCACTTTGCATTCCCACCAATAGTGCATGAGTGTTCCTTTTTCTCCACATCCTTGCCAACACCTGTTGTTTTATGTGTTGTTGATTTTAACCATTCTGACAGGTATGAGATGATATCCCCTTGTAGGTTTGATTTTCAGTACCCTGATGATAAGTGATGATGAGCATCTTTTCATGTGTCTGTTGGCTATCTCGATGTACTCTTTGGGAAAATGTTCATTTTTTCTGCCCATTTTTAAACTGGATTATTAGATTTTTGAGTTTTGAGTTTCATAAGTTCTTTATATATTTTGGTTACTAACACTTCATCACTTGTTACTTGCAAATATCTTCCATTCTGTAGATTGCCTTTTAGTTTTATTGTTTCCTGTGCAGAAGCTTTTTCTTTTGATGTAGCCACAATAGTTTACTTTTGCTTTTGTTTCTCTTGCCTTGGAGACATATCTTGAAAGAAGTTGGCACAGCCAGTGTCGAAGAAGTTACTGTCTGTGCTCTCCTGTAGTATTTTTATGGTTTCAGGCCTCATGTTGGGTCTTTAATCCATTTTGAATTTATTTTTCTGTATGATGTAATGTAGTGCAGTTTCATTCTTTTGCATGTTCTCCAGTTTTCCCATCACCACTTTTTAAAGATACTTTTTCCCATTGCATATCATTGCCTCCTTTGTCACAGATTAATTGACCTATAATCATGTGGTTATTTTTGGGATATCTCTTCTGTTCCACTGATCTGTGTCCATTCTGGTGCCAGTACCATACTATTTTGATTACTATAGCTTTGTAATATAAGTTGAAGTCTGGAATTGCCATATATCTACGCTTGTTTTTCTTTTTCAAGATTTCTTTGGCAATTCAGAATCTTTTGTGTTTGCAAATAAATTTTTGTATTTGAGTTCTGCAAAAAATGTTGTTGGCATTTTGATAGGGATGCATTGAATCTGTAGTTTGCATTGGGTAGAATAGACATTTACCATATTTTTTTTCTCTCAGTCCATGAACAAATGGAAATCCATTTGTTGTTAGCATCTTCAGTTTATTTCATCACTATTTCATAGTTTGCAGAGTGCAGGTCTTTTTTTAACTCATTGCTCAATTTTATTTCTAGGTATTTTATTGCTTTTGGCGTAGTTGTAAGTGGGATAGTTTTCTTAATTTCTTTTTTTGCACCTTCTTTATTAGTATATAGAAACAAAGCTGATTTCCTTATATTGATTTTGTATACTGTAACTTTACCAAATTAATTTATCAGTTCTAGTGGTTTTTTTGGTGAAGTCTTTAGGACTTTATATAGTGTCATGTTATCTTCAAATAGTGAAAGTTTTATTTCCTTCTTACCAATTTGGATACGTTTTATCTCCCTTGGTTGTCTGATTCCTCTGGCTTTGATTGTCAGTATGTATTGAATAAAAGTGGTGAGAATGGACATCCTTGTCTTGTTCTTGATCTTAGAGGAAAAGCTCTCAGTTTTTCACTTTGTGTATGATATTAGCTGTGTGGTTTTCATAGATGGTCATTATTATGTTGAGGCATGTTCTCTCTAAATCTGCTTTGTTGAGGGTTTTTATGATGAATGCATATTGTATTTTGTCACAAGCTTTTCCCACATCTGTTAAAATGATAATATCGTTCTTATCATTTCTCTTGATAGGATGTAGCACAGTGATTTTTGAATATTAAACTACTTTTGCATCCCACGAATAAATCCCAATTGATGATGGTGAATGATTTTTTAAACGCATGATTGGATTTGGTTTGTTAAAATTTTGTTAAGGATTTTTGCGTCATTGTTCATCAGAGATACTGCCTTTAGGATTTGTTTTTGTTTTTGTTTTTATGTTAGCTCTATCTGTTTTAGGTATCAGGGTAATGCTAGCTTTGTAGAATGAATTTGGAAGCTTTCCTTCCTCTTCTATTATTTTTCAGAAAAGTTTGAGAAGAGTAAGTATTAACTTTTCTTTATGTGTTTGTTACAATTCACCTGTGAAGCCATCTGGTCCTGGACTTTTGTTTTGAGGAGTTTTTCATTACTGAATCAAATGTTTCTGGGAATTTATACATTTCTTCTAGGTTTTCTAATTCATTGTCATATGGCCTGTCATAGTATTATCTTATAATCCTTTGTATTTCTAGTGTCCATTGTTACTTCTCTTCCATTTCTGATGTTATTTATCTGAGTTCCCCCCCCCCCGCCTTTTTTTTCCTCTATGAGTCCCACTAAAAGGTTAACAATTTCATTGATGCTTTCAAAGAACCAGCTCCTAGCTACATCGACCTGTTCTGGTTTTTTTGTCTGTATTTCATTTATTTCCACTCTGATTTTTATTATTTCCTTCCTTTTGCTGATTTGGGGATTTGTTTGTTTCTCTTTTGCTAGCTTCTTTAGGTGTAAATTTAGAGTGAGATTTTTCTTAATTTTTCAGTTATGCCTGAATTGCTATAATCTTCACTGTTAGAACATATTTTGCTGCATTTCAAAGATTTTGGACTATTGTGTTTTCATTTTAATTTGTCTCTGTGTTTTGGGGTTCTTTTTCTTAATTTTATCTTTGATTTCTTGGTTGACCATTTCATTGTTTAGTAGCATGTTATTTAGCTTCCATATATTTTTGTTCTTTTTAAAAATTTTCCTGTGTTTGATTTCTAGTTTTATAGAGTTGTATTAAAAAATGTACATGATAGGGGATTCCTGGGTGACTCAGTCAGTTAAGGGAAATTCTTTTTCTAGATAGATTTTTAATTTCTTTTTATATATATTTTATGATGCTGTATCTAAATACTTGGTCTTAACTCAGATTTTCCTGTCTCCTTGCTAATCAAGTACAACTGAGAATTCAGTTATGATAGGTTTTTCCTGAACACATGCATAGATGTATTATGCTAACTCCTTGCTAATTAAATGACTTTGTGATATATTGTGTTATTTGATTCCATAGGGAATCTGGGGGAAATACTGTACTTTACTAAGTACAGTAGAAGTAAAGTGGTACTGTCCACCCTGTATGGGAATTGTTCTCAGGTTACTCCTAGATGGAAGGATGGTTTCTAAAGTTTTTTTGTTATGAATTGAATAAATATTTGGGAAGGACTCACTTACTATGTCAGGAAAGTTACTGAGCTTAGTAGAATAGATGAAAATATTACTTTATGGCTTAATTTGGATTTTTAAAATGTCACTGTTATTTTTTGGCATTATTGGGATTTTGTTATTTATAACACAATTTTTTATCTTTGCAGGTAAGAAATGAAAGAATTCTAGCACTAATTTAAGAAAAGCAGCTTCCTTTTGCTTAGAGTGGTTGAAAGTGACATAATAGTAAAAGGAATATATAAAGAACTTTCTGAGTGAGAAAGAAAGTGTTCTTAAAATATTTAAGGACATACTTTAATGAAATGAGATAACATGTACAGGGTAATCTAACCCTAATTTTGACAAAGCACTTTTAGTTATACTATATCTTTTGAGTTTAACAGGTTGATAATTTACAGTAGGAGCAGGCTTAGTGTTCAGTCTTCTTTTTCTTTGTTCTTTATTTTCTGACTATGCTGAGTTAAGTAAAATGAGCTATTGACTGATAAGTGCTTGTTCAGATAGAAGAACAGTGCATTTTCAAATTTAGCAACAACCCATCTTCATCAGAACCTCCTAAGAGGGTTGTACTTACAAAAATGTAAATTTTCCAACCCCCAGATCATAACTCTTAGGTCACAACCTCTTGGGGTAGGGCCCAGGAATGTGATTTTTATCAGTCATCCCAAAGTGATTCTGACATACGTTAAATTTTGAGAACCACTACACTGTACCGTACACCCCTCTTAAAGTGACTGCAGTTTACAAAATGGACTTTGGTGTCATTTTTATCTAAGGGAAGACTTAGATTTTTTATATCATTGTGATATAACCATAGAGAAGCTACTTAAAATTGTTTCAGCCTTCACTTTCTTCAGCTATAGAGTTGTTAATGAGTCCAATTTTAAGACCGTATTGCTGCTTGATTATTAATAGCATTTTCTTCATTCTCAAAGTGATCCTAGTTTAGAATACAAATCATATTGTCACTCTATGTCTGTATATTAGTATATTGTGATGATTATCTGGTAACACTTATGTCGAGCTATCACAGTTAGCAGATAGTACATATTAAATAAATGTTCTTATAAAAATGATATTTTTGAGAAAGGAAACGTGTGTTTATTATGGATCTTAACAGCAAAGTTCTGGATTGCCTGTTGCTTTGAATACATTTAAAAATGGGTTTTCATGGAAAGGAAGTCACTGATCATTGACTGTTGGCTAGTTTTGCCCTCTGTGGTAAAAGGTCCTTAAATTAGGTCATTTTGTTTTTGTGGTTTTCACTAGCTTGGTCATGCCATTTGGCATTATCTTGTGCCAAAAGATATTCCAGAATAGAGACTATAGGGGAAAACATTTAAAAGAAGGATAATAAAAGTGCAAAGTGGAACTCTAGCATGATGGAAAACCTCATTATACATCCTTCTCTTTTTGTTTCCAAGCAACTGTGTTTTACAACAAAGAGAAAGAGGTGTTCAAGAGTTGTTCTTATAGATAGATGAAAAAATCCTAGACTCTCAACTCTGGGAGACCTGTTTCAGTCCATGTTGAGCCACTTATATAAAGTAAAATTTTTCAGAAGTTAATCAGTAAAATGAAGACATTATTAGCATTTACTTCATTGTGGTGCTGTGAAGATATGAGATAATGCAAATACGACTCTTAGCATGGCTGTGGTTTTATTTATTATCTCAAGCCATTATTAGGAAGGACATTAAAGATGATCTTAAAATTGTGCAATAATAAAGTGGCATCACATCTGTGATATTCCTGCCAAAGACGCATTTATCAGATAAATGCAAATTGAGGGACATTCTACAAATAGTTAACTGGTAATCTTCCAATGTGTCAATGGCGTGAAAGGTAACCAAAGACTGAAAACTTCCAGAATGTAGGAGACACTAGACACATGACAGCTGAACGTAATGCAGGGTTCTGAATTGGGTCCCGTTGCTATGAAGAATGTAATTAGAACAATTGGTGGCACTGAGGAGTAGATTGTGGTAATAAATGTTAATTTCTTTCCATTAAAAAAAAAAGATGATCTTAAAATTGTATGGACATTATATTTGAAGATTGCAGCTTGGGATGTATTTGGCCTATTGTCTTCTTTCTACTCCATTTGGATAATTAGTTCTCCATTGTGTAATTGTTGCTGTTCCTTATGAGAAAAAGGAAAAAAAAAAACAAGTGACATGGTATAAGGAGAAAAAATAAACTACAATATCTTAAAATCAAGTGGAGAGAAACTCAGTAACTGATGAGGCCAAGTGATATGGCAAGTACATAATAGGGTTTGGAGCTCCTTGTTGTCAGCACATGCCAATAAGTGGTTGAGATTTTAGGTTCAGAGCCTTAGTCCATTGGTCTTCTGTAAATATTTTTATTCTGCTTCAAATTAAGGCTTCATTCTCTGTGTAATGTGAATAATTTTGTGTTCAATATGGAAATAATATTTAAAATAGAATAGCATTTTGGAGCAGAGAGAGGCTTTTTAACAAACGGTGCTGGAACACCTGAACATCCACAGTTTTATGTCACTTAAATATGAAATCTTAAGAAAAGTCCAACTCATAGTAACATTAGAATAGTGATTACTAGAGGCTAGGATTAGAGGGAAAAAGGTAAATATTAATTAAAGAGTGTAAACTTTAAGTTATAAGATGAATAAATTCTTGAGACCTAATGGTATGGTGACTGTAATTAATAATATACAGTATACATGAAATTTGCTGACAGTAGATCTTAAATGTTCTCATCACATAGAAGAGAAGTGTAACTATGCGAAGTGTTGGATTTGTTAATTTGATTGTGGTAAATTTTTTCACATTGTCTATATATATCAAAACATCATGTTACATGCCTTAATTACATACAATTTGTATTCGTCAAAAATTAATTCAAAACCAACCAAACAAGTAAATCTCCCCCTACATTCCTGATAAAATTTCTAGAAGATAATATAGGAGAAAACATAGGTGACCCTTGGGTAGGGTGATTATTTTTTAGATAAAACACTGAAGGAACAATCCACAAAAGAAATAATTGATAAGCTGGACTTCATTAAAATAAGTATCTGCTCTGCAAAAGACAGGTCAGGAGAGTAAAAAGATGAGGCTCAAACTGGGAGAAAATATTTGAAAAAGATACATCTGATAATGAACTATTATCCAGAATATATGAAGAACTCTAAAAACTCAACAGTAAGAAAGCAAACAACTCAACTTAAAAAAAACGGGTCCAAGGCCTGAACAGACATCTTACAAAGATTTGTAAATGACAAACAATCTTAGGAAAAGATGTTCCACAACATATGTCATGGTATAATATAAATTTTTAAAAAATGAGATACCATTGCACACCTATTAGACTGGCCAAAATCCAGAACACTGATGACACTAAATGCTAGTGAGAATATGGGGCAAAAGGAAATTTCATTCATTTGCTGGGGGGAATGCAAGATGGCACAGCTACTTTGGAAGATAGTTTGGCAGTTTCTTATGGAACTAAACATACCCTTGTCATAAAATTCAGCAATCTCGCTCCTTGGTATTTACCCAGAGGATTTGAAAACTTCTGTCCACACAAACATCTGCACTTAGATGTATATATAGTGGCTTTAAAACTGCCAGAACCTGGTAGCAAGAAAATGTCCTTCAGAAGGTGAATGGATCAATAAATTGGTATACCCAGACAATGGAATATTGTTTAGCACTAAAAAGAAATGAGCTATCAAACCATGAAAATACATGGAGGAAAAATAAGCCAGTCTGAAAAGCTACATACTTTATGTTTCTAGTGATATGACCATTCTGCAAAAGGTAAACCTTAGGAGACAAAAAAGAGTCAGTGGTTACCAGGGAGTGGGCTGGGGTGAGGGATTATTAGAGCCCAGAAGATTTTTAGGGCAGTGAAAGTACTATGTGTGATACTGTAATGGTGTATATGGCATTGTACATTGGTCCAAACCATAGGATGTACAACACCAAGAATGAACCATGATGTAAACTGTGAACTTGGGGTGATTAAGAAGTTTTAATATTGGTTCATAAATTGTGAAAATTTACCGCTCTTGTGAGTGATATTGATAATGGGGGAGGTGAGTCATATGTGGGGTTATATAGGAAATCTTTGTACCTTCTCAATTTTGCTGTAAACCTAAAAATACTCTAAAAATACCTTAAAGTAGTTTTAAGTCTGAAGTATCCTCCATAATGTTTATTCAGATACTTCTAATATTTAAAATATAAAAGGAAATTAGAAATAGAATTCTACAGGTATTACTTTCATAAGTGATAATCTTCATGGCTATAATAATGTTGCAAATGCCTGTTTCAGTTTGTGCAAATGATGAATTAGTGAAACTTCTCAAGCATGGATTATCTGATTGGCAGTCATATACATGTAGGTTATTTTGAGTTAACTCTTTTGTGCCAAAATTAAGTGACTATTGAGAACCACATGTTGAGCGTGTAAGCCAAACTTGCAGTAATGTTTGTGTCCTCTGCAATATTTTTCAATGAACAAGCATCCTGGTAATGAACATGTTGTTATTATAAGGAAGTTGGCAGTACAAGTGGAACTTTGTGTTTTCTCATTTCATGCTTTCATTTAGATTTAAGATGTTCTTGGTTTCATTTCCAAGTTGGCATGAATTAGCAGTAAATAGGAATCTACTGGCTTGTGTTAAATTTGCTTTTCACATACCTCTAGGGAAAGAAAAGGGAGAATTCAGAAGACTACTCAGTTTTGATTGAGGTTACCTAGATAGAACTCTTTCCTTTATCCAAACTTAAAGCCAAAATCTTAGCTTGTAATCAGAAGGAACCATGTTGATTTCACAACTTATTGAAGAATGTATGCTTTGATTAAGGAGTCATAGGGAAAGGGCATGGTGATACTCCCATAATTTAATGATTGTGGATTTTCAGCATTTCAGAATTTCAACCCAGAAGACAATTTCTAAGACTCACTAATTGTGGAAGATTGTAGGAACAGGGTTGATTTAAATTATGAATACTGCATAAAATATAATATATGGCTAGAAAAACACCTTGCCTTTAACTCATGATTAGACATACATGGTTAATTTCAGGGTCCTTCTTTTAGCATTCCTTTTAGATTTGGAGGTACTGCTTATAAAGAGTTAAAGACTATTTCTCCCCACCCTTGAAAAATACTAAAAGTGAATGCTTCAAAGGTAGATACATGTGTTCCTGATAACTTTGCATTGGGTAATGGGTTTCCATCAACCTGACTTGCTGCTTCAGTCAAAATAGTCCAGATTACACTGCAAAAAGAAACAATCCTCAAATATCAGTGGCTGAAACTAAACAACCAAAGAAGTGTTTGTTTTGGTTCTGGCCATGTCCTTTTTAGTATGAAGATGAAGGATGTGAGCTATGCTGCATTTTGTGTTCACTCAGACTCAGGCCTGGTAAAGATTCCACTGAATGGAAAACTGCTGTTTACTGTGGCAGAAGGAAGGGGAGTGCTTGAATACCTTTAAATTAAATTTTGTGGTACTGAAGTGACCTACATCACTTCTATCCTCCATGTTTTGACCAGAATTATTCTTATTATCCTACTAATGGAGAGATGGCAAACAATTGTATAATGCTCCCTTATGGCTAGAAGGGGAAAAGAAACAGCCTTAAAAGGGCATTAGATATCTCTACCACATCTGAGGAACAAATTAGCTGTCAGAGCAAAGGTCCAGGTATCCCACCTTGGCAAACGACACGATTAACCCTAGAGCTGCAGACTCTGAGATCACATTTGACCTGATTACCTCTACTCACCCCAAGCTGGCAGCTGTGGCTTTGCAAGCATGGATAATGCCTCTGTGGTCGGAAGTGGATTGAGTATTGGCAGTAATAGAACCTGTAAGTTACAGTCCTTTTGTGTATCCATGCCTAATTTATTTCATATTGAATAAAATGTATACTCATTTTATTCTTGGGAAATAAATGGTAACATAAAAGCTAGTCTACCTATTAAATCAAGGTTTTCTGTGAGATTTTTAATTATTGTGCCTGTCCTTCCATAAGCCTGAAACTGATTTTATTTTTCAGTTGTGATAGGTTTTGATACTTCAGATGTGGGGAGCACACCAACTATGCATCATTTTTTAAAGGAGATTCATGCTTAAGGCAAGAGAAGTGTAGGTATCACTAAAGAATATAGTAACCTAGTTCTGTTGATCACCACAGGCGAAGAATGTGTGTGGCTTTATGTCTTGCCTAGTATTGACTGTACACCAAAATCACCTGGCAAGATTTACATATTTGAACATATTCCTGGCCCTGACTTTCAGAGTTTGAAAGTAAGGAGGTTTAGGGTGAAGACTGAGCATCCATATTTTTAATGTCACCAGGTCATTATCATGGGCAGCTGGAAGTGAATACTGTTATGTTGACATGCTGTGTAAGAGAAACTTACTAATTTTGAACTTGTTTCTGGAAACAGTTACCCCAATCTCATTTTTTTAAACATCTTCCAACTTTAAGAATAAGATCTTCCATTTTGTCAAACAATACATTTTTTTCAGTATTTCTGAATCTCTTACATGGAAAACATTGAAGTTATTAATAATTCAGACAGTGTTTTGGAACCCTGTCATTCTCTGTATGTTTCATACTCTGTTATGAGTCAATTAATTAAGGGACATATGTATCCTCAGTGTGCTGCACAAGATCATATTAAGTGTGTATGGGTCCCATTAACATAGTTACTTTAAGCTGGGATTTGCCAAGATAATGGAAAAAAAAAGTTGTAATTGGCAGTTGACTTGCCTCCTCTTACCTCTTTCTTTAAAACACCATAGTTATGCATGAAACGTGTTTTTTAAACCATATTCTGAGTTCAGAAACGAGGCTTAAAATGATTCCTAGAGAGAAAGCATAAGCAAGCGAGCATTGGAAACTCCAGTTTGGAAGTTACTATACAGAAACCCATGTGATAATAAGTTCGTTCTTCTCTTTCTGTAAAGGACATTTGCTTCATCATTTTCAAGGCTACGAGTTGCAGGCATGTCATTGTAAAAGTGAATAAGACTGAATATCATTCTGATATCCATTGTTCAGTGTAATAAATACACATGCTATGAAAGATTGTCAGTAAATATTTTACTTACCTATTTTTTGGTTTCCTTTAAAGTATTCTCCAATTTATGTGTAGGAGCATTATATAGAACTAGTAATTAAGTCAAATAATGCTGATATCTGATATTGTCAAATACAAACAAATCTGGACATAGGTGAGGAGGGACTTTATTCAGAAGAGTTATTGAAAGAGGAACTAGGACTGTAGGGAGAATGGTTCAACCATGAGATCCCTAAGCACTTCCATGGTCAGGTAGACAAAGTCTTTTCTTTTATAAGGGGCAGTTAACAAGGCTAGAAAAGAAGCTGGGTGTGGGGAAGCTGGATGAAAAGGTAGCATAATCATGCGATCATATAGTTGATTAGAAAATGTTTCCCCCCCCCCCAAAAAAAAACAAAAAGAAAATGTTTTTTCCCTAAGGTCAGTCAACACTCTGGAAAGACTCTTAAGGAATGGTTATATGTTCGCTCAGGCTGAATTTTTGTCAAAGTTCAGAGGCTTTGAGGAAGGACAGAAGTTTTAGTTAAGCTGGTTCAAGCCAAGGTAGTAGATATGTTATCCACACTGGTTAATGGGTGCAGACATTTCAACTAATCATTTATGAAGCCAAGAATGGGAATTTGAAGGCTCTGTGTCAGGCTTTGTCATAGGGGGACACCTGTGAGTCTTACCTAAGTCATACAGGGAAGGCATTGATCTTTCAGAACACAAAGGGGTAGGGCGGTCTGTTTTCCAGGGTCATAGGACTCAGATAAAGTTCACCATTGTCACTATAAAGCAATCAGATCTAACTGATTCTCATACAATAATAGATACCATTTGGTGATGGCCTGTCCTTAAACTGAGCACTTCATGTGTTTACTTCATTTCTTTGTGGTGTCAGTGATTATCCATTTTTCAGGTTTGGAAATGGAGGCTTAGAGTGTCTCAATATGTTATAGGGATTTAGTGTTTTATTTGGAATTCAGACTTGGGTGTCCATACTATATAGGTCAAATTCATAGGCTGTAGAGTACATATTTAAGAAAAAAAGTCACTCAGTCATTAATAATAGTATTGAATTTAACATTGAAGCAAAGAAAAAATGCTGCATACAGTCTCAGATATGTATTTTATGTTCTGAGAGGCAGAGATTGAGTGAAAGGAAGACAGGAATGAGGAAGACCCTAAGGCTGAAATCTTTACAAAAACATAACTGTTAAGGAATGCTTCTCCCATGTGAACTTCTCTGATTCTCTTGATTTAAACATTATGACTAACTCTATTCCTTCCCTTTGAACCATGCTGTGAATCATGCTGAGAAAGTTCTCTCTGCAGTCTGCTAACTGACACTTATAGAGGATTAAAAATTTTTCAATTCACATATGAAAGAGCATATTCAGAACCTACAAATTTAATTTTTGTCAATATATGGTTTGGAAATGTTTCAATTAAAATGAAATGAAAAATTAAATGTGACGACTAGGACTTTAATCCAAATTGTTTTTAAGGACAGTAATATGTGTTATTAGAACATCTAGCTAGTATCTAACTGTGGAGTTGAGAATTGCAAGGGAACTTAAAGGTCATGGAATCCAGCCTCCCACATAGAACAGGAATTCCCTTGTAAGACATCCTTAGTAACCAGTCATTTAGCACTGTTTCAATACCTTTAGTGTTGGGAATCTCACTCTATGGGCATACATGCCATTTTTCAGTAGCCATAATTATTGAAAATTTTCTTATACTGAACTGACAAAGAGCTATCAAACAAAAGAAGACTACTCTATTTTAAGCAGTGCTTTGAAAATCTAAAAGGAAATAAATGCAAAATATCAAAAAAATCTCTAAATTTAATAGTAACTCCAGGGGGCAGAATTAATCTTACTGTCACTCACTATTTGGTGATTCAGTACTGCTTCCTTCATAAACTATAATTTCTGTGTCATAGGTTTTTTTCCTGTTTTATTTGGTTTACAAATAAATTCTGGTGTGAGGGGAATGTGTGTTTCAAGGGAAAAGTATGCACTGTCACAAATTGCACATGCTTCTGGCAGTTCATTGTCTTTGAGCTGTTTGGACAAACTGAAGTAAATTCTGTCTTGTTCCATGGAGTTTCTACTGATTTCCGTCCCAAATGTAGATAAACCATTTGCTTCCATTTGCAATTCACTTCATGTACTCCATAGAATTTTTTTCTTTGAACCAGTGATAATATCTTTCTGGTATCCTCATTTAATAAGTACAAATAAAATTTTTGTTATGTGTTCATTTTTATTTTATTAGTCATTATATTATTTTTATGAAAATTATCTTTTAAAAGTTTTGGAGGTCTTTCAGTAAGATGCCTGATGGATTCACCTACCACAGCAAGGTAAACTTCCTTAATGTGCAGTTTCAGTGTTAATTTTCTTGGGTTCCAAACGTGAATCCTTTAGTGGTGTAGAAATTTGATGACTCTGTTTTTCTTGTTTTTTTAATTATTTGTTTTTTAAGAAGAGTTATTTATTTGAAAGAGAGAGACAAAGCATGAGCAAGGGGAGGGGCAGAGGAAGAGGGAGAAGCAGACTACCCACTCAATGTGATCCCAAGACCCTGAGATCGTGACCTGAGCCAAAGTCCAGTGCTTAGCCCACTGAACCACCTAGGTTCCCCTCTTGTTTTTATTTTTTTCTATTAATTTTGTGTTTTGGTTTGGTTGTGGCCAGTAAATTATTGTCCATTGCTGGCAGGAGAGGTTGGAATTTTGTTTTATGATCTAATCATTAAGCCAAGTTATATCCCATCATTGGCAAGCTGGTTTGTAATTTGTCTTACCATTTGATGAGTTCTGTAAATGCATTAATAGTTTATAGAGATCTCGTCTCTGTTGGATGCAAGATAACAGAGAATCTGGTTTTCTTGACCTTTTTTGTATTTTTCTAGTTTGAGCTCATATCAATTACGAATTTCACACCCACAAGAATAGTTATCTAGGCTGGTGGGTTTTTTTCCCCCAAAGATTTTATTTATTTATTTGACAGAGAGAGAGATCACAAGTGGGCAGAGAGACAGGCAGAGAGAGAGGAGGAAGCAGGCTCCCTGCCGAGCAGAGAACCCCATGCAGGCCTCAATCCCAGGATCCTGAGATCATGACCTGAGCCAAAGGCAGAGGCTTAACCTACTGAGCCACCCAGGCGCCCTAGGCTGGTGGGTTTTATATTTCTGTTTATGCTGACTTATGGCTGAAATCTAAGAGTCAAAGTTATAAACTTTCCCTATAGTTCTGCAGATGTACATGCTGATAATTTTGAAAGATCTTTACTGTTGATTGTGTGAATGTATAATAGTTTCTTACTTCTGGGTGGTATTCCCAGATTAGACTATAAAATCTCTTAAAAGAACTCTGTTCTGATTGGTTTAGAGATTAACATGTAGTTGTCTAAATATAAGTAAATTGCTAGAAATTTAAAAAATTGAACTCCTAATACTGGTGCTACAAAGAAAGTATGTTTACAGAAAATGACTTGAAAAAACATTTTAAAATTTTAAGTTCATACATAAATTAGATAAATCTTTGGTATATGAGACTGTTTAATCTAAATCTTTGGCATATGAGATTGTTTTAGACTAGTTTTGTTTAAGAAAAAGCCACGTTTCTTTGGTATTAACTACAAATATACATTGTTCATTCTACATAGATGTATTCTTCTTAAATTTAGTTTGAGATTTACTAATTGAATACCAAGCATTATTTTTATTTAATGTCTAAAATTATTAAAAATTCAGTGATATGGAGAAAAAGGAAGTCTCTGGCTATTACTTATCCATAGAATTACTGCCTAAACAATATATGGAGAAAATTGGCTTTGCGAGAATTTTAAAAAGCAGTTAAGAGATTGTAGTATACCAAATGAGCACAAAGGAAAGAAGAGATGCATCTAAATGGACAGGAAAAACTTGGCATTTAGCATGCCCAAGCCTCAGTCCCTCTCTGGCAGAGTGTGAAATGATAAGGAGAAAATAGCTAACTCCTGGCTTTTGTTAACCTAGGGAAAAAGAAGAGTAGAATATGCATCTGTTCTTCTGGCCTTTTGGCAGGCTGCCTGAAGAACTGGTTTTTGTCTCACCTGATTGGGAGTGCTTATAGCAACAACAATTTGGACACCGTATTAGGCTGCTGAGAACAAAAATGGGAGCACCATGGCTTATTGTAGCACCAATGAGAATATAGTACTGCAGAAAGATACTAGAGGAATGAAAGCTTCCAGGCTCTTGAGTAGAACTGGGAAAACCTCTTTAGGAAATTAAATGTACAATCCCAAGAAGATGGATCCTCAGAAAAGGTTGGTGAGGTCCCTGAACTCTCTATCAGGCTGATTGGTGAAGATTTCCCCCTATATGAAGTCAGTCCCTGTGCACTGGGTCAGGTGTCTGTTTATTTCAGATGCTCACATTTCTATGAAAGATAAGGCATACAAAGAAACAGGGAATTATAACCCAGTCAAAGGAACAAAACTAATGTCCCGTAATTGACTGTAAAGAAAGAGGTACGAAATACCTGAGAAACAATTTTAAATAACCATTTTAAAATTGTTCAGTTTTCTGAAAGAGCAAATGGACAACATGAAAGGTAAGTAAGAAAATGATTCACAAATAAAATATCAACAAAGAGGTAGAAATTATAAAGAATTAAATTGACATTCTGGAGTTGAAGTATACAGTAATCAAATCAAAAGATTTACTAAAGTTGTTCAAGAACAGACTTAACCGAGCAGGAAAAAAAATCAGTGAACTTAAAGACCTTTCATTTAAAATTACAAAAAAAAAAAGAATGAAGAGAGCTTATAGATGTTACTGGAGACTATCAAGTGGACCAATATCTGAATTCTGGGAGTCGACTGGATGACATCAAGTGGAATAATACATGAATTAAGAGAGATAAAGGATCAAGGACTGATTTGAAAAAATAATGGACAAAATAAATATTTATAGTAAAAACATTAGCTTTTGTTTGATCTTATTGAAAATTGATAAAAAATAGTACAGCTCTATTCAATAGAACTTTTGGCAATGTTAGAAATAGTTTCTATCTGTAGTGAGCAGTAGAGTAATCACAAACTGTGTAGTTATAAGACACTTGACAAGGTGTGCATTTGTGAAATTGGATTGTTTTAGGTTTAAGGATACACAAATGGCCACATATTGGACAGAGCAGATTTAAAGAGTGAAACTTGAAGAAGATAGTGCTAATGGCAAAACTGACTTCAAGAACTTTTATAATAAGGTTATTATAGTGGGAACTTTGTAACTATGTTACATGGTTTTGGACTATTTATATTTGCATTTAATAACTCAAAAAGGAGAACTTTTGAAAGCATCCTTTAAAAATAATGATTTTAAGAACAGTAAAGAAAAATTTATTTTATTTTTTTTTATTTTTTTTTTAAAGATTTTATTTATTTGACAGAGAGAAACACAGCCAGAGAAGGAACACAAGCAGGGGGAGTGAGAGAGGGAGAAGCAGGCTTCCTGCCGAGCAGGGAGCCCGATGTGGGACTCGATCCCAGGTCTCCAGGATCATGACCTGAGCCGAAGGCAGTGGCTTAACCAACTGAGCCACCCAGGCGTCCCAAGAAAAATTTATTTTAAAATTATAATCCATACCTTAAGATAATTTAGGGCAAAATGTTACAAAATAATTTCATTTTTGGTACTTCATACATTAAATTAAACACACTAGCATTCCTTGGATCCAAACCAAATTAATTTCAAATGACAATTCATAAAACTTTTGTTTAACTGAGAGATTTTTAAAATATAAAATAAGGACATATTGTACTTTATTGATAGTGATCTAAATGATTCAGGAAATTTAATATCCCCCCCTTGGGGGAAGCTAGATTTGAAATTGTATAGGTAAACTGAAAATATGAATGAACAGGTAATTGAAAGAGCCAGACAGTGTCATCCAGAAGTAAGATTACTAGTTATCCCAGAAAATAACCATAGAGAAAAATATATAACAGCAACAAACATTTGTAAAAATGTATTCAATTATTAAATTATCCTATAGCTAGGTACTTTATTAATTCTAAAGCACTGAACTTGAACCTTTACTTTTGAAAAGTGTTGAATTATGACTTATGAGAAATATTATTTAATGTGCAAGCAGAGCTAGGTTAATTGCTTATTGATATAAATGAAGATTATTAACCTTGACAGTCTTACTCTGGAGGTAGAAGGGCATAGACTATCTTATACCTCCATTTCACAAACCACGAAAGGAACAGTATCACATAATCCCAGAATACCTACATTAGAAAGTATTTTTTGAGATTGTTTTGACTAATCTCCTGCTTTTATAATCATGCTTTTGAATTTTGACACTGCTTACTAATAAACAGACATTGTTTGATGTAGCTTGTTGTGACTGGTTATAAATATATATGTTATTTCATTATGCAAACTGGAGGCGAATGACAGATAAGGACACAAGATACAATTTTTATTAATTATTTGATAAAGTATAGGCATTTTGCACTTGTTACCTTTTAATAAACCTCTCCCAGATCTTAGGAGGCACAGAGAAACCTCAACAAGATCAACAAAAGCAGATCCACACCAAGATGTATTGCAATTGGATTAGCAAACTATAGTGATAAAAATATTTTTTTTAAAAAGCCGAACAAAAGAAGACAGTAACAAACAATGAAAAACCGATAAGGTTAGCAGGGAGTTTTTCAGTAGAAACTTTCCAAGCCAGAAATGGCTGACATGATACATTCAAAGTGCTGAATGGGAGAAATCTAGAATACTCTGTCCAGCAAGGATGTCATTCAGTAGAGCTAAAGAAATTCCAAGACAAGCAAAAACTAAAAGATTCTCTGATGACTATATGAACCCTGCAAGAAATATTAGAGGGTATTCACTGAGTAGAAAGGAGAGACCAAAAATGACAGTATAAAGGTAAAAAACGCAAAAGTAGTAAAAATGAATATTTCTGTAAAAAAATTAGTCACTGAACTCACAAAATAAAAGGAAGTAAAATAAGATAACATATACCTAAAAAATGGTGAGAGAGGAGTAAAAAATGTGTTTAAACTTAAATGACCATCAACATAATACAGATAGCTGTATGCAAAGAGGTTATATACAAACCTAATGTCAATAATACATCAAAAACCACTAAAAAGCATATAAAGAATGAAGAGAAAGGGATATATATATATATACATATATATATATATATATATATCACTAAAGAAAATCAGCAAATCATGAAAGAGAGAAAGGCAAGAAAGGATCAGAGAAAATCCTGAGAAACGCCACAAAACAAATCATGAAATAACAGTAAACATATCTATAAATAATTACTTTGAAGGGAAATAGATTAAATGCTCCAATAAAAAGGGGGTGGCAGAATGGATAAAAGAAAAGACTCATCTATTTGCTGTGTAGAAGAGACTCATTTGAGACCTGAAGACACCTGCGAATTGAAAGCAAGTAGATGGAGAAACATCTGTCACACAAGTGGATGTCAAAAAGCTGAAGTAGCCATACTCATATCGAACAAAATGGACATTAAAACAAAGAATGTAACAAGAGACAAGGAAGGACACTATAATAAGGGAGACAGTCCAACAAGAAGATATAAGATAGGAATACTAATATACCTCACACAGGAGCACCAAAACATATGAAACAGGTAATAAGAAGGCTATCATTCAGAATAGAAGGAGAGAGAAAGAGTTTCCCAGACAAACAAAAACTAAAGGAGTTCATGAGCACTAAACCACCCATGTGAGAAATATTAAAGGGAGCTCTTTGTGTGGAAAGGACCAAAAGCAAGAAAGACTAGAAAGGAACAGATAAAATCTCCAGAAACAATGACAAAACAAGTAATAAAATGGCACTAAATTAGTATCTATCAGTAATTACTCGGAATGTAAATGGACTAAATACTCCAATGAGAAGACATAGAGTATCAGAATGAATTAAAAAACAAGACCCATCTATATGCTATCTACAAGAGATTCATTTTAAACCTAAAGACAGCTCCAGATTGAAAGTGAAGAGATGGAGAAACACCTACCATGCAAATGGACATCAAAAGAAAGCCAGAGTAACAGTACTTATATCTGACAAACTAGATTTTGAACCAAAGACTAACAAGAGATGCAGAAGGGCGTTTTATATATATTAGGTGACTATCCAACAAGAAGATCAAACAACTGTAAATATTTATGCCCCCAATATGGGACACCCAAATATATAAAACAGTTAGTAACAAACATTAAGGAACTCATTGATAATAATACAATAATAGTAGGGTACTTTAATATACCACTTACACCAATGGACAGATCATTTAAACAGAAAATTAGCAAGGAAACAATGGCTTTAAAGGGCACATTGGACCAGATGGCTTTAGCAGATATATTCAAAACATTCAATCCTAAACAACAGAATGCACATTTTTTTTCCAGGTGCACACAGAACACACTCCAGAATAGATGCTAGGCCTCCAAACAAGCCTCAAACTATTCAAGAAGATTGAAGTCATACCATGCATCTTTTCTGACCACAACACCATGATAAAGCTAGATGTTAACCACCACAAAAAATATGGAAAGACCACAAATACAGGGTGGCTAAATAACATGATCCTTAACAGTGAATGGTGTCAACTCAGGACTTAAAAGAAGAAATGAAAAAGTGTATAGAAACAAATGAAAATGAAAACATGATGGTTCAGAATGTTTGGGATGCAGCCAAAGTGGTTCTGAAAGGGAGATTTATAGCAATACAGGCTTACCTCAAGAACCAAAAAATCTCACATAAACAACCCGACCTTGTGCCTAAAGGAGCTGGGGAAAGAACAACAAATGAAGCCTAAAACTAGCAGAAAGAATGAAATAATGGTAGGAGCAGAAATAGCTGAAATAGAGACTAAAAAAATAAAAAAAATAAAAAAAAATTCAGCAGAATGGATTGATGAAAACAGGAGTTGGTTCTTTGAAAACTGATAAATCTCTAGCCAGAGTTATCAAAAAGAAAAGAGAAAGGATCCAGTAAAATAAAATCACATATGAGAGAGGAGAAATAACAGCCAACACCACAGAAATACAATCATAAGAGAATATTATGAAAAATTATATGCCAGTAAATTGGACAACCTAGAAGAAATAGATTAATTTCTAGAAACACACAAGCTACCAATACTGAAACAAGAGGAAATAGAAAATTTGGACAGATTGATAACCAGTAAAGATACTAAGTTGGTAATAAAAAAAGCTTCTAACAAACAGTGGCTTCCCAGGGGGAATTCTACCAAATATTTAAAGAAGGATTAATACCTTTGTTTCTTAAATTATTCCAAAAAGTACAAAAGGAATGAAAACCTACAAATTCATCCTGTGAAGCTAACATTACCTGGATACCAAAACCAGGTAAAGGTGGATGGGATATGAGTGAGGTAGATGAAGGGGATTAAGAGTACCTTTATTATGATGAGCACTGAATAATGTATAGAATTGTTGAATCATTATATTGTATGTCTGACACTAATATAACACTGTATGTTAATTATACTGGCATTAATAAATTTATTAAAGTAATCACAGATGAAATGAGGAGGGCTTGTCTCCATCTAGTGGTCACTGTCTTATACTAATACTAATATTCTAAAATCAAAATATGGGCATTTTATTTTATTAGCTATAATGAAAAATTACTTTAACAAGATATTATTGTAATTTTGTAATCATGTCTGCCAAATTTCACAATAATCAGTTGGAAGACAATCTTAAAATAGATACATTGATATATATGGCTTAAATATGTTGTCCAACATTCCATGAGGGTGTTTCTCTGCCCCCCAGAAAAAAGAATTTCTTCTGGTTAAATGTGATCTAATAGTTTGTCCAGGTACTTTTACTCATGTTGTTACAGAAAGATATATTAAATGATTTTATTTTATTTTTGTATTAGGCATTTTATTTTGATACCTACATGTAAAACAACATTCATTAACATATACTGAAGATTGATGACTCTGTTTGGAGTTGTTCTTAACTAAGAGTACTGTGTCTAAATTTAAAATACTGCTTACCATTGCTGTACAGAAGTACAGCAAAGGAAACAATCAACAAAACAAAGAGGCAATCCACAGAATGGGAGAAGATATTTGCAAATGACACTACAGACAAAGGGCTGATATCCAAGATCTATAAAGAACTACTCAAACTCAACACCCAAAAAGAAAATGAACACATCAAAAAATGGGCAGGAGACATGAAGAGGCACTTCTCCATAGAAGATATACAAACGGCTAACAGACACATGAAAAAATGTTCAGCGTCACTAGCTATCAGGGAAATTCAAATCAAAACCACACTGAGATACCACCTTACACCAGTCAGAATGGCCAAAATTAACAAGACAGGAAACAACAAGTGGTGGAGAGGCTGCGGAGAAAGGGGAACCCTCTTACACTGTTGGTGGGAATGTAAACTGGTGCAGCCGCTTTGGAAAACAGTGTGGAGATTCCTTAAAAAATTAAAGATAGAGCTACCCTATGACCCTGCAATTGCACTACTGGGCATTTACCCC
>PITA01008723.1:0-82569 GCA_004023965.1 Spilogale gracilis
AAAATTTGCAATTCACTGGACCACAGTGTTTAATCCCTTTTCAAAATGTGTACATTTTCTATTTTGTCCACTAATACAATTTGTCCAGTGGTACACTTCTCTGGAACACTCCATCAAATTTCTGAACACATTACTTATTTTTGTTCTAAATTGTCTTGATGGAAAACAGAAGCAATTGTGTAACGTATATTGTGCTACCTATCAATAAAAAAATGAAAGGTAGATTCTGTATGGTTTGTACTTACTAAGAATTTACTTTGAATAGAAGTTTCCTTCCACAGTAATTTAAAATAAGAACTTTTGATCTGCCTCTCTCTTTAAGAAAGAGACTCCTAACTACAGAGAACAAACTTACTGGTCACCAGAGAGGAGGCAGGTAGGAGGATGGGTGAAGTGGGTGATGAGGCTTAAGGAGTGCATTTGCTGTGATGAGCACAGGGTGTTGCATGGAAGGGCTAAATACTGTACTTGTACAGGTGTTGTATACTGATAGTAAACAGAAAGAAAATGCATGGCTAATGATGCCACCTCCAGCTTCATAAGCTTTGATGTCACACAGAGAAGATTCTATCCTAGCTTTGCCACTTACTACCTATACCATCTTGCTCAAGTTGCTAAACTGCTCTGACTCACACATTTTTCATCTGCTAAATGGGAATAGAAAGTGTTGCAAGGATTTAGAAAGACAAAGAATATAAGTTGCTTAACACAGTACTTAGCAATTAGCAATCTTTCAATAAATGTTAGTATTATTAGGGAAGAAATTAAAGGAGAAATATATGTCAAATGACTTTACAAAGCAACAAATCAAGAAATAGCTCTTAGTTCATTTACATTATTTGCATTTGTTTTAATGTAAACTGGCATTTTAAAATTCAACAAATATTTTAAATGCAATATATTTGGAAACCTGAAATTTTAAGTCCAAAAGGATATATTATATTTAGGCATCTGCTAAAGTGCAGAGATGGACTCTTATTCAATTATTCTTATTCAATTATTATGCCCTACATAACTTATTTTATTTTGGACGTGACTTGGTAAATGCTCTACAAAGTTTGAAATCATCTATCCAAATATAATCTAATGTAAGGATGATACCCTAACGTAAGGATGACATTATGTTAAACTCTGGATGTTGATTATAAACTGTAATATTTTCTGAGTACAGGGAATTTTCTTTGCTAATATGTTGGTTTGTTAATGTAACCGATTTGGAAGTATGACCTTAACACTTCTTTATAACATTATTATGACCTTTTAAAATATATTTTGATATGTTATTTTGATACTTTGAAGTGCTTTTAATAGATCCCAATTAAGAGTCACAATGTTGGATACCGTAAGCTGGGTGACTCTGGACCATTTCATTTCATTGTGCCTCAGTTTTCTCACCTCTTAAATGGAAATAGTATTGTGATTTAAGACAATATTGAGTTGCTGAAAGCACATACTGAGAAAAGATGGGAAGTGCTTCACATAATAAATAGAGAGTAGATGGTAGCTGTCGTAATATTAGCACAGCACCCAAGGTCTGTCATGGTTGGCCTCTATTTACTCCTCTGGCACCATTACCCAACATTTCCTTCTCATACTTTACAAGTCAGGATTGCAAAATGCCTCCAAGTTTCTTTAAAAGGAAAACCTCTGTCTCTGTCTCTCTCTTTTTGGAACAGTTGATGCTATTTCATTCCTCCATAGTTAAGACTGCCTGATTTCCTCTACATGGGAACCCTTATCCCTGAGCCTGCTGGCAACCTCCTGCTCACAACTTCAAGAAAACCGAAGGCACAGCTTGTGCGTACTTGGTGTATACTTCATCTAGGGTAACTACCTGTGCATCTGCTTCCTGCCTTACAGAATACGAGCTCCCCTGGGGAAGGGCATCCCTGACACTGCACAGTACCCAACACAAAGGACCCACTTCATACATGTTTGTAGAACAAACCAAAAGTTGGTTGTTTTTGTTTTTTGTCTTTTTTTCAAATTTGGACAAGTAATGTATCTACTTAAAGAAGCTCTAAATCAATTTGTCATGTGAATACAACAATATTCACATCTCTATTTTCACTGCTGCCTGCTATTGTGGATATCAGCTGAGCAGTCTAAGTATCAGTGTCTAGACCGAGCACATTCATTAGATAACAATAGCAGATATACTTGTTATTGAAAATGGCCGATTTAAAAAAAGGCAGGGGAAAATGCTGGACTCTTGTTTGCACTCAAAGGTTTTTCTTTGTTCTTCAGTTAAGTTGTCAAATGACAAAGCTGACCCTGCTAAAGGGTTATGGAGTACCACTGTATTATGTTATAAATGTCTATTGCTTTAGATCAATATCCCAGAAATTCCTCACTGTTGTTTACAAGCCGAGCATACTAAAGTGGGCATAAATAAATCATTTATCTTATACTAACAATAACTTACGGAGAAGCAACTTAACTTCCTCAGACAAATTTTTGGTCTGTAGTATAAAAATAACAGAATGCTGACAACTTTGGTAAATGCTAGATAGATAGGCAAACAGCCCATGGAAACCAGGTACAGGAGCAGTCAATAATGTGGAGGTATGTAAGTCAAATCTATGTTCTTGCCAATGCTCCATTCCCAATCATCTGCTCCCACTTTAGGACAAATGTCAGCTCTTTATAATTTGCTGATCTATGGGAACAAAGAGAATAATGAAGTTAGAATTATTTGTAAGTCATACAGGTGAAAGGACTAATTCTGGATCTTGTGAAACTGCAAAGGAACAATAAATTGTTTTTCCTTATAAGTTGGAGATTATTAAAAATACCGATAAAATAGACACACTTAAGTATTAAATTACTGAAAAATAATATGTAGAAAACCCTATGCAAAGCCATACATGATGCACACACAATGATTTTGGTTATTCATAATTTCGTTTGTAAAATATTTGATCTGTTTTTAAATTTATTTGTGCATATGGTTATATTTTCTTATTCAAAACAATCAAAATTTCAGTGTGACTTAAAAATATTTTTAGAATACTTTGATATTTCACTATAAAAAGATTATTAATACATTTTGAAATATTTTTCTTGTTTTAAAATATGCATGCCTTGCAATGTAAGACATGTGTCAGAAAGAAATATAAAATTAAATAAGTCATTTAGGAGAATTAGATATGAAGGTTTATCTGTCATGTGTTTATGGTTAGTTCTTGCTCCCGAGATCATCTTTGCGAAATCCCTTGTTCCTTTCTTTGACATTTGAAAGAAAACATCGTCATTCTTATGTCTTTTTTAAACCAATCTGTCGACACTGGTATTAAACAACTTTGAACTGATGTTGAGTTGTGTAACAAGTGACACTATCAACTCCCAAGACAGGCAAAATGCTTGCTTCATGAATGTATCTGACAGGTCAGATACCAACCTGATACTTACAAATGTGCAGCAGCAATAAGAAGCCTTCAAAAGTAGCAAAGAAAAGCATCTATGTCTTTGGAAGACATGTTTGTGTTCCCTGGAAAATATTATATATTAATTATGAGCCGACTGTCTGGTGCTTGTTGCGAGTCTGCTCTGGCATGTATTTTTCAATAGCAAAGTGTTTGCCACCTGCTCACGGATGAAAACTCTGGTCCGCAGGTACCGCTGTTTGTAAATGACCCCCAAAGGCAACAAGACGTCATTTTCCCAGGTGGGCTGCTCATTTACTTTCTGTTTTCTTTTTCCCACTATTCATCTGTGGTGACAAGTGTCAATTATGGGCAGGAGATTTATGGGATGAGAAAGATAAAGCCCAATTTACAAATCATTTCCTGCGCAAGCAGACAGGTGCAATGACAGAGCTGGCTTGCTGTAATTGAATTTCTTGCTGCTATCTACTCAGTCACAAGAAGATGTCAACCTCAAGGATGTTAGCTGTGGAAAAAGTCTTAATACACTGTGATTTTGAATGCGGAGATGACAATATAGCCAACTTTTAACCCGGGACTCTGAATAGAGTATATCAAAGTAAATTTTTTCTCTCACGCAATAAGGATTTTCCTCACCCCTGCAATAGGCCGTGCATCAGGGAAAATGTGTCAAGGCAGTCTAGCTTCAAGTTCAGTGACAAGTACTGTAAATAAAATAAACTTCATTCAGATGTATCAAAAAATTGGTTTTTAGATAACTACTGATACACTGAAATTGAAGGAGAATACATGTTGGAGAAATGCACATTTTTTTGATGGGAAACCAGTTTGATTTTTATTTGGGGGAATGCTTGAAAACATAGATGTGTTTTAAAAAAAAAGATTAAGGTGTTAAAAATTCATTAAACATTAAACACTTGTCACACTTGATTAAAAATGTGTTATATGCTGCTTTGTACTTTGTACCAACAAACATATGAATATAATATGTATCATCAGAGGAAACTGCTTTGCTTTAATTGCAGTTTATCAGCTTTCAAAAACATCTATACCTCTCTTAATTATTATTTCTTCATGCTTGGTTTAAATCCAACTTTTTCAATGCATCTATTCATAGGCAAAGATTCACATGGGGCATCAACAATAAGTCAAAGTTTGGGAAGTCTTCAGAAAGTAGATTAATACCTTTGTTTTGCTTTTTTTCATATTTTACTGAATTCCTCTAGAATATGTGACTATTTTAAAATAGATTGGCTTGTTTGATGGCCATCTCAAAGTTTCAGATTTAACAGTTTTGGATTTTTTTTTTAAATCTTCCAAATCTTATGAAGTGTGATTGCTTTTGAAATTGAGGGAGGGAGGGAAAAAAGGAAGAGAGAAAGGAGAAGGGAGAGAGGGAATTTTGGATAAAATTAAGTTAAGAAATCTTTAAAAAATTTCTACATATTTTAAACATAGAAAGAAAATTGTTATCCAGCAATCATTATCTTACTGGACATTTAAGTTAATCTCCACTTTTATTTGTAAAGAACTGATTACAAAAAATACAGTGAATCATTGTGACTGTGTGTGTACTATAGTTTCATTAGTAATATTCTTTTCAGTTTAACAGATACTGCCACATTAAGCAGTTTTAGGAATTCTTTGATCAGAAATTTGTAAAATTTTCCATTATAAGCATTCGAGACAATACTGGAGGTTCTGTTATGTTTTTAATTAATGTTTTACAATCTTATGTGTTAAGTGGTTTTTCATTGCTGTTCATTTTTATATTTCTCTATTTATTGATTTATTATCCATTCCTGTTTCTTCATTTCATATATCAGGTTTTCTTTTTCTTTTTTTTTAATATAAGCTACCAGACCCTATTCCTTTGTCAAATATATATATAACATCTACTGCCCATCATGTAGCTTATGTTTTCACTTTCACCCTCAATTTTATCAATCTTTTCTTTATAGACTGCATTTCCAGGAAATTTCTGCTCTTATCTAAGGCCATAAAAGATAACCTTCTGTAGTTTCTTCAAAATTGTTTAGGTTATAATTCTTTACTTCACAACTATCTTCTTTCTATGGAATTAATATTTATTATGGGCAATATAATAAATAGTATTGTAGTACTATTTTCTTAATTGTGTCACCTCTGTCATAGATCATATTTCCATATATGTTTAAGATATTTGTCTTTTTGTATGAGGGTACTTACCTGTTTTTTTTTTGCTATTAGCATATTTTCTTTATTACATACCTTTATACCATATCTTCCTACCATTTTTCTTTCCAAAATTGTTTTAGCTACTCCTACCCATTTTCTCTTTTCATTCAGCTTAGGAATGGAGTTTTACACACATGCACACACTGGATTAAAATCTAATTTCAATCACTTTGAATATATAAATCCATCTAAGAAGGTTTGATGTATTTATGGTATGAAGAATCCCAAGCCATAAATATTGTCTACCTTTCTATATTTTCAGGTTTTCATTATGTCATTTGAGAATGCTTTGTAGTTTTCTATATAAAATCATGCATGTAACATTGTCCTTTATAGATTTTTGTCTGTTTATTTTTACAACTGCCAATTTCATTTTTAAAATTATGTTTTCTTTTGGACACTATTCATTTTCCAACAGAAGATGCCCTATATAAGCACCTAATTTAATCATCAAAGTTGTCCTTGGAGAAGACGTTTTCACAAGTTTAATAAAAGGAAACAGATTAAAAAGATTTATATAACTTTCCCAAGGTCACTAAACCTGTAACACTAAGGGCTGACAAGTACAACATAGAATCTGCATGGAGTAGGCCTAACTTGCTTTTCTTTTTGAGGAACATGAGCTTAATTATTTGCAGGTCATTGCATATAAATCTTAAGAAAAACACTTTTTTAAACCAAAGTTCTCATTGTTCAATGTGGCTATAAAGACCCCAAACCACATTTTGCAAAAATAAGGTTTGGTGTTCTGCCTCTACTCCAGAATCTCCTTTTCATTGTTTCCCATTTAATCCTGTGTTAATAATTGGTTTAGGATCACTACACCAGAGCTGGCTGCAATTCCATATAGCCATTCTGAACCAAAGAAGGATTTTGAGAAATGCAAGGTTCTTTATAAGTGCAAGTTGCCACTGGTTATTAAAATAAAAGCTTTCTCATATACAACCTTGTCAGCAATAGCACTTAGTGACCTACAGGGCAGCTATTTACTAAAAACAGGAACTCAGTAATTGAGGCTCCTATATACTGTCTCTGCAAGATTGCACCAAAACATACTACAAAGGCTTGAGCTAAATGCTTTTGAATCCGCTAAAGTTTCCACTTCAGCATATGTCTCTGCCCAAAATACCCCAGGTCACCACTACTTCCATTATATTTCATATGTAATTCCCCATTGATTAGAGTTGGAACTATCCTTAGTTTGGATGGGAACAAAATTAGCCTTCAACTAAATAAGCTCTACCTTTAGATATGTGGCATTTCAGAGATGGCCCTTCCAGGAAGTCTGTGGTAGATCAGTATCCTGTTAAATGGAAGGGCTGCTGCTGTATCTTAGGTTTCCTTGATTTCCGACCTATTGTGATCTTTCTGTTGATCTCAACCTAATACGACTCACAGGTGAAGAAAAGTTCTAGTTTTAGGACTATATCATAGGGGGATGTTGAGCAGGGTTAAAGACTAACATTTATTGAGCAGTTTTTTTAAGGCACCATCTTTTATTAGAATCCTCACATATTTCATTCACTCCACAAAAATAAACTAGTAAGGTAGCTATTATTAGAGTCTTTGTACACATGTATATTTTGAAGTTCAGAAAGGTAAGGGTACAGAAGCGTGTCCACAGACACATGCAGAAACTGGCTGAACTGAATTTAAATAAAAGTACTCAGGTTAAAAAGCCTAGATATTACATAATACTATTATCTTAGCTTTCAGTTTGGGTATTAGCTACCAATTTACTGTATATGAATTCCAGAGACTACAATAACTTTCTTGATTATAACCTAAGGATTAAATTCTCCCCCACACGTCATCACAATTTGCGATAGGCACAGAAAATGTTAGAACCAGAATAGTTCTTAGTCCACTAGAATCTGGTTTCCACGAGGACAGGGACTTTGCCTTATTCACTGTTATATATTCAGCAAGGAGAACAGTTATTAGGAACACAGTGAGAACAAAGTGAATAAACTCCAATATCTCTCCGATTCAGTATCTTGAATTTTATAGCTAGGACACTGAGACTTCAAAAAACAAAGTGACTTGTCAAAGCTAAATGTTCACTTAGTAGGAGACTGTATTAGAATTCAGTTGTACTTGTATTATAATCAGTGGGTCTTCCAGTATTTCAAATTGCCCAAATGGACAAGCCACAAGACAACCCTTTTCTGATCCATGTATTAGAAGTACAAAGAACAGAAACAAAAAATCATTCCCACTTATGGGTGTCTTTTGTTAGAGACTGCTGAGCATGGTGTGAAAAACTTTCAAGAAATTCTCAGTTGTGGGGCACCTGTGGCTCAGTTGGTTAAGCAACTGCCATCGGCTCGGGTCATGATCCCGGATCCGGGATCGAGCCCCACATCAGGCTCCCTGCTCGGCGGGAAGCCTGCTTCTCCCTCTCTCACTCCCCCTGCTTGTGTTCCCTCTCTGGCTGTGTTTCTCTCTGTCAAATAAATAAAATCGTAAAAAAAAAAAAAAAAAAAAAGAAAGAAAAATTCTCAGTTGAATAAATTGGCTGAGAAAGAATATATGTTCAATTATTTATTATGATCTTCAAAATACAGCACATAAATGTAACTCTTATGAATTGAAAAGTTGGTTTTCTTACTATATAGACTTAGTCTACAGCTCTTAAAGTCAACAGCTACTTTATTTTCTTTCAGTTATGAAAACTCTGCAAAAATAATCACCTAGAAATAAACCTAAGAAATTAAGAGGACTTACATAAAGAAAATAATACCTTATTCAGATACCAAAAGATGTACATAATTTGAAAAGGTATAGATTGTTTTGTAATATAGAAAGACTCAATATTGGACAGATTATCTACTTTATTGAAGTTATTTCATAACTTAACAAAAAATGACAACTCATTGAGAACTTCAAGAGGGGATATTTTTTTTAACTCAACAAAAAGATATTGTAATTTAGCTGGGCAAGTAAATACTTGAGAAGAATCAGTAAAATTAAGAACGATAATTATAATTAAAATATAAAAATATAAATCTATATTAAGATAAAAATGTCATATAGGCAAAAAAAATAAACAATAAAGAATAAGATTAGAAAGTTCAGAAAGAGCCTCCAGTCTTTACATGGCCTTGGTAGATAATTCAAGCATTTTAAAATGCTGTGAGAAGGATATATTTTATAGTAAATAATGTCAAAACAACTGAAAAGATTAGTGGAAAAAGAAACACCTTTATGCTGTATATAAAATGTATTCTTGATAACTTAAAATTTTAACATAAGACCTAAGCCATTGAATAAAAGAACATATGAGTAAGTATTTTTATAACACTGTTATGAATAAGGGTTTTCAAAGCATACTATGTTCACAAACCATTAAGCAAATGATAGACAAAAAAATTTAAACCTCTCTGTGTCACAGGGTAGCATATATAAAATTAAAATACAGCAAACTGGAAACATCTGTACATATATAATTTGAGATATATCTTATATGTTTAATTCATTCAATTAACAAATATTTATTTATTTAGTGCCTAACATGTCCTAAGCACTCTTTTAAGTTCTGAGCGGAACAATGTATAAAATAGATTAAAAAATACATATCTAATTCTAAAAAGCTTACATCCTAATAGAGGTAGGTAGGCGATGTCTAGGAAGTAACATGAGTAAGTAGAATAAATACTATGCTAATAGTGAGAAGTACTAAAGAGGAAAAATAAGGCAGGGAAAAGAGATGGGATATATTATTGATGGATGGGTGCAATTTTAGATTGAGCATACAGATCACCTTAAGTAGTATAACCTTACCATATATTCCTTTTTGAGACATAAGATGGAAATAAATGGAGACAAAAGCATGCACATGATCAGCATAGTTATCTACTCTGCATTTTTAAATTAAATTAAATAGGCTTTTACTGGAAATTTTTAATTTTGCAATTAAATCATCAGCAGATAGGTGATTTAGAATCCTGTAAAAATGGTGACATATTTTTGAAGTAGAAGAAGCAAGGCAAACGACCACTCTTTTTATCCTACGAATGCCCACAGGAACCTCACCGATCTTTTCTCAGTCACCTTTTCCATGAATTGTTCCTTCTGATTTTCTTTGATTGAATTGTGAAGCATTATCTGTGGAAACCTTTCTACTATTACCTAAAAGCCACTTAATATGCTTCTCACATGCTGCAAGACATAAACGTCTGAGAAATGAATAGGAGAAAGATGATTTTGCATCTGTCGTTAAAGACAGCCGTCACTGCTCTCAAACGAAGAGAACATTGGAAAATTTTCTGATTAAATCACAGGATCCATTGGGAAAAAAAAAAAAAGTATAAAGGACTAATAGACATTCTTGGACAGGGGGACATTTAATGCTTAAGTTCTAAATTTTGGCTACTTGCTCACACTACGTGTTTTGAAAGGCAATAAAAAGACACCCTGAGGGTTTGTGATTTATTCTTGGTTCTAGATTGAAGACAGAAAAGCAGTGTCTATTGGACTGCTTGTATTTACAAGATAAACTAATGAATTTGTGTAGAAAAGATGTCTGGGTTGCTAATGCTGGTAGCAATGTTTGCTCTGTGTTCTGCTCCAGTTTCCCAAACCAAATCAATGATTATTTACTGAATAATGAACTACACCACCTACTTTATTTTTGATACTCTAGGGGATAGAAAATGATTTATTATACCTTATGTCCTTGACTTAAAGGAGGATATAATCAGGTTAAGAAAGTAATGTGTAAGGCAGAAAATAAGACACATGTTTCAAAGAATGCCATGCATTTATAGGAGGAGTCTTTACAACCCTGAGTCAGATTACATCCCTCTTCCTGACACTCTCTGGTGATTTCCCAGCTACCTCAGTTAAAAAGTCCAAGTCCTTAGAGTGGTTACCTGACTTCACTGCCTACTACCATCTCCCATTTGCATTTTAGTGATAGTCTTGCCATATTACCACAGCTCACCAGGCAGTCCAGCCTAATGGCTTCACATATGGTGTTCCATCTGTCTGGAATATTCTTCCCTTAGACACGCATATGGTCACTCCCTTTCTTCCTCCTTGGTATTAATGTCACCCACTTATTGTTAAAATTGTTTGTCAGCCCCTGCCTTACCACTCTATTCCTACTTCCTATTCTTTATTGCTTTCTAAAAACCACATAGTTTATTAATTTATCTTGTTGGTTATCTCCATCATCTCTAATATTTGTTTAAAAATAAATTCTTAAATTTTATTTTAAAATTTGTTTCAATGCATAAATTGCAGCTCCAACGAGAGCTGCAATTTTTGTCTGCCCCCACCCCCCACAACAATGGGATGGCTTCTCTATTACCTCCTGATATAAAACACATATATACAGAATTAATGAACAACAGAGAGTTCACAAAAGAAAAGCATTAGCTGAACCTTAAATAAGGCGGGAAATATGAGTAAGCAGGGAGAAAGCAATGTAAAAGGTGATGATAGTGAAAAGAGAAATTATGTAAAAAAAAAGTCCAAGGAATTATATGAAAGGCTTAAGAAGTTCTGCTATACAAAGTGTAGTAGATTAAAATCTCTTAATAATCACGAAATGCCCTTTGCTGGTTACAAATCACTTTTTAAAGGGATCTTTCCTCCTACAATTTTGCTGTAATCACTGGAAACCACATAGGCAATTCCAATCTAAAATGACCACATAAGAGAGAAATACTTGTCTGGTAACAAAAAAACACAGTATAATTACATGATTAAGTGACCAATAACTACTGATTCCAAGAGTGGTTTTCCTGCTAATTCTTTATAGATATTAATGTTAATTTACACTTGTTAGGCATATTAAGGCGATTGTGATTTAAAATAATGTAGCCTGGAAACTGCCAAACAAATGAAGATCACAATCTTTAATTTATTGTATTACCTATGGGAATAGATACTAGGAAGTGAGTAAATTGTTTTTTTCTTTCTGTTACTAAGACTTCATTAGTGCCATATTTGCAAACTTGTAGAAAGAGTAAAAAAATATTTTGGCTGCCATATACTCTGAATGCTCACACAGACATAATGGCATTTAATAGTCACTCATTTATAGATTTTCAGTTAATACCCAGAACTTTTTAAAAATAAATCAACCTGTCGAATGGGTGCCAAAATAAAATATCAGAATAAAATCTTTTAGTCTAGAAAGTTAAAATACTTGCTAATATTTTTAAATTAAAGGAAAACTAGTGTGAAAATCTCTATTTATGCTAGAATCATACTTATTTGAGCTAAATAAGTCCAAACATGTCTCTAACTTTAGAAGAACTTTTAAAAAATAAGATTTAACTGGAGAATTGGGGAAGCAGCCTACAATTCCTTCTCTTCTTTCATAAAGCCTCCCAGGAATCCCAACTGGATGACTCTTTATTTGGCTGATATGCCAGAGATTATATTGAGAACTTTCCACTTTATCTCATTTAATGGGATAAGAGAACCATAATGTTAACTTCTGTGGGAATGAAAATATAAAGAATGCCCTCAGGGAGATTGTCAAATATCGGGTTCCTAAGATGTACCAAAAAGTTGTAGGAATATATTTCTCAACTACTCAAATGGATTTAATTAAATAGTAATTTCTGTTGATAGAGCCAACCCCTTAAATGTATTCATGACACAGTACTATGGACTTAAAAATTCTAAAATCTGAAGAATTAGAGGAAAATGAAGACCCAAAACTAGGTAGTATTTCACATAGTCTGCTATACTGAACTAAACACAGGTTTGTTTGTTTTTTTTTAAGTGAAATTAGTTCCAATATTTAATATAACTCACTGAAAATAGGTTTTTTTCTTTCCCTAATTTCTAAGCTAAATTCCATGTGCTACTCAAATTAACTTATGAATTTACAAAATATATTAATAATACAGACTCTTTATAGATAGCCTAACTAAATTTTCTAAGGCATAAGACCACCAGTCCTCAGTTTATTTCCAACTAGGTTAAAATTTCAACTGAATTCTATAACCTACAGTGGAAACAATAGCTTTTGATTTGTCATATGAGAGAGAAATCAACTTTTTTTGAGAGAGAAATCTCTTCATGAACATAGACCCAAATGATTTAGTTGTTTTAGCAGAAATTATTTATTTTTACAGGAAATACTATATTGAATAAGCACACTTAGAATTATTCCTATCTCAATTTAATCTTAATAGGATCCTACTGTATAAAAGAAGTATAATTATGAATATTATATTTGAAAGCATAACTGCAAATAAAATGAAATCAGACTATAAATTATAAAGCCTATCTAAATTGCATCTATTTACAAAAGAAATGCTTAATGTTGTCATCTTTTTATCAGCTAAATATTAGGTTCTCTGTGTTTTCTGTGTTAGAAAATCAACCAGTGTGACAATATGTGGTATAAAAAAAATTATGCACCATGATGACAAAATTCTAGTTGAGAAGATACTGTGTATACCATATAGCAGAAATAAGTCAAAG
Source organism: Spilogale gracilis (assembly GCA_004023965.1). Lineage (NCBI taxonomy): Eukaryota > Metazoa > Chordata > Mammalia > Carnivora > Mephitidae > Spilogale > Spilogale gracilis. The sequence continues at coordinate 13,053 of PITA01008723.1, forward strand.
ATAACAGACCTTTAAATCTATTTAGCTAATGAACTGAGTTGTTTTGACTCTGATAACATATTTCGAATAACCTTTTTTTGCTATAATCTTCAGCTTTCTCGGATTAAATTACATCCAGAAGACCTCAGCAATATGTATTATGGAAAAGAAGATTATTTATCTTCACTGCCTTTTCCCTTCTAACATAGAAGATTCCAGGGCACTGAGTCTATTTAATCAAAGGCATATATTCAATTAATACCTATTCAATAATATATATATATATATATTTATTTTATACTGCGGACTACACAATTTTCAAGTCAAGTTTATTTATATTCTTTTTATGCTGATTAATACAAATTGAATTTCATGGCATTGAGATCAAGCCATTAGCAGATGGTAGAAAAATAAGAACAATTATGTTAAAATACATATGCACTTATGATACATATTAATATAGAGCAATCATTATGACTATGTTCCTTAACCCCTGAAAATTGTGTGATCATATCCTGTCCTTTTCATTCTGGGAAAAGCACTCATCCATGCTGAGACTGGATGAAACCAGGAAGATTTACCAGTAAGAAAAGTACCCTGCAGTGTTATGTGAAACTAGTGAAAGTAGTAAACAATCCCTACTCAGTTCTCAAATACCAATATTTCTTTACAGTGAATATGACTGTGGGCATTTTTGTTCAGATGTCATCACTATCAGAATAAAGGAAGAACGTTATCCCAAATTATTCCATTCTCAGAGTTCCTGGTGAAGGGTGTCAGGTGGGAGAGACGTGGGTGAACAGAACAAGCGAAGAGTAGCAGAGAAACAGTATCCGTCACAGAAACCTGACAACGTCCAAACAGAAGGCATATTCTTTGTTATCTCATGAAATGCTAACTGTTTTTAATCTTTTGAGGTTTAATCACTATTGAGTGATACGCTATATGATAACTCAAACTCTGTCTTAGGCTCTAGCCATCACCTTTCCCTCTTGCTCGGGATACTAGAATGTTTTCTCTGTGGCTCACTGAGCTGAGCACTCAGGTCCTTCCACACCTGCTCTGGCTGCCATGCAACAGATTAATACACAAAAGGCAAGGATATTCTATTATTTCTGTTGTTATAATTAGTAGAATCAATGCACTATTAATTCTGACTCATAGTTAAAATTCATAGTTGAATCTCTATATATAGATTTCATGTAGTTTTTATGAACAATTCAAGTCTTTTTTAATAAATCAATTTCAGGGACGCCTGGGTGGCTCAGTTGGTTAAGCGACTGCCTTCGGCTCAGGTCATGATCTCGGAGACCCGGGATTGAGCCCCACATCGGGCTCCCTGCTCGGCAGGAAGCTTGCTTCACCCTCTCTCACTCCCCCTGCTGTGTTCCCCCTCTGGCTGTGTTTCTCTGTCAAATGAATAAAATCTTTAAAAAATAATAATAATAAATAAATAAATAAATAAATTTCAGAGATCTCTTTCCCTTGAAAGGTTATATATACTTATCTTAAGTTTTGAAATTCTTCATGATATGACAGCTACTTTAAAAATGATCTGTGTTAAAGATTTTATCATAGGAAATGCTGACAGTAAGAAATATTTGTAGTTGCCAAATTTCTAATAAATTTTTTCAAGACAGACATTTTTTTCCAGCATTCACCAAAATAATACTTTAAGTGAAAAGCTGATCTTAATTAAAAAAATAATGGCTCACAGAGAAAATACCATTTTTAAAAATTTTTAATTAATTATTTTTATTACTATGTCATGTTAGTCACCATACTAACTAGTCATCATTAGTTTTTGATGTGGTGTTCCATGATTCATTGTTTGCACATTACACCCAGTGCTCCCTGCAATCCTTGCCCTCCTTAATACCCATCACCAGGCTCACCCATTCCTCCACTTCCCACTCCCTTCTAAAACCCTCAGTTTGTTTGCCAGAGTCCACAGTCTCTCACGGTTCATTTCCCACTCCGATCTCCCCCCCAAAATCACTTTAATTGAAATAATGCAAAAAAATCTCTGGTGCCCAATATGACTAATAAAAAGATATCTTTATTACATATGCCATTCAATGAAATCTATTTTTTCAAATTTCATTAAATTAATTTCAATAAACTTAATTTCATTAAATTATAGTCATATAATTTATAAAATTAAACATAAGTATATGAAAAAATACATACCCACATAAATCTAATACTATTAAAATATTTTATCATAAGACATTTTATTATTCAGTTCAGTTTATGTAAGAACAAAGTAAATGTTCATGTGGAGATCTGCAATTGAAAGAATTAACATAGTTTCTCTTATTAGTGGATGTGAATAGTTTCACAATTAAATGAAAAATGTAGATAAATATTCTGTTAACCTCGCTAACGTCAGAAAAAAAAAACTTTTCCAGTTTTTGCTTTAACAAAGGCAAACCAGAAAAGTGAGATCAGGGTGTGGAGAATAAATTTTTAGGAGGTGGATCTTATCCACTTCAGTCACTTTATATTTCGTTAACTGTCCTTAATTCTTTGACAGCTTTACTGCATTATCCGGCATCTAACAAATGCATTTAAAAAGACTAAAAGGAGGGTATGTTTTTGGACAGTCTTCGATAAAGATGAATTATAATTCATTTACATTTTCATGGTGCTGAGTTTTGGAATAAATTACTTGCCCTATGACATGAGTCCAGTTCATATAAATTTTGATTATGGCCTCAGTGGAGAAAATTGTAACCCACAACCACCACATAATTTTTCAGTTTCATTGTAGGAAGAATGAAAATTAAGTGAAAATCAGCAATGGAAAATCCCCCAAATAGAGGACATTAGGGTTTTTTTTGTACATAGTGTTTTACTTTATAGCTTCATAAAAGTTCAAAACACAACAAAACTCACAGCGAGTTATTTCCGATACTGTTACATACAATGTAGAAATAACCCATTTACAAAGCAACTAACAATAAGCTCCAAGTCTTTGGGTACTTCTACTTCTGCAAATATATCCCAAATAGAGTCTAAAAAATCTTTCTTTAGAGAAATAGGAAGGGCTTATCAATAATGCTGGAGAACGGAAAACAATGTAAATATCCTATGTGTTAAAATTATAAAACCACTTAAAGTGAGTAAGTGACATTTTCAAGAAATACTTCATTAGTGAGAAAATCATACTATATATTGAGAAAATAATATGTAGAATCAAATATGTGTTATTAATAAAAATTTTAAGTTGTTGATTTTCTTCCTTGGTTGTATATTATACATATCTGGATTTCCTGTTTTATAACACATTTATAGTTGAAAACAATAAATGAATGTTGTAAGAGATCCTTATATAGTAAAACATTCTTATTTTATATTCTGATTCCTAACATCTCTCTTCTCTCTTTTCAATCCTTCTACTTCTGTGTTGAAGTTTGTACTTTTTTCTCTATTATGTTAGTCTATTCCATCAACCGCCTTATCCCTCTCTTTATCCATTTATTCCATTGTCTGGTTTCTGTAAGATCTTAGTTCGATTTACCAACAGTGGCCTCAACATGCATGATTCAGGCTATTTAGAATGTTTTGAAAAATAGTCACATTGAAACAATCTTATTGTGTTCACATCTTTCGCCTCGTGGCTCCACAACCAAATTCCAAAGGAAATATTGCATTTTATTCAGAAAAATAGCTAAAATAACTTGTTTAAAAAAAAACAATATGTCAAAATAAGTTACATCAGAAAATAAATTTTGAGAAGCTTCATTTTGGTTAAATTGCTCATTTTTAAAGAACTGTTATATGAAAAAATAATTCTACATAATCTCCCATTACCATGACTCACATCATCTGATATTAATTAACTATTATTTAGCTGGCATAGTAACCAACCTAATAATGATTATTATGATTCCAGTTTCAGAGATAAAGAACTTCAGACTTGGATGAGCATTTAGCAAAGCAGGCTAAGAACATCCAGCTGCAAAGGGGCAGAGGCAATTTCCTAGGCCCGTTCCGGCCCCCAAATAGCTCCGAACCTGCTTCACCATCATTAATAATAACATCCATCTACTGAGCATTGTTGGAGACCTTAGTTTAACCATTGGAGTAGCAGGTATACCTTATGTACAGAACCCACAACCATGACCAACTATTAAAACCACAACCTAAAGACCACATTTATGGACATTATTCTGAAGACCACACATCCCTGTCTCTGAACTCCAAAATAAACACCTCCACTATCTGTTGGCTTTTCCTTGTTCAACTTTTTATCTATGGTCTCCCATGCTCTTACCATTCCAACTCCATGGCCTGGGAAGCTGTTTAAGCTTTGCACAATGTGTTCTTTTACTCATGATTAAATTGCTATTAATTCACCCTCAGTTTCAATCCTCTCCTTAGAGAAACCATTTGTTTTATGAGAGCCCTATTGCAGGACAAGGTCTCCTGGAATGGGTACCCTACAGTTTGAATGGTTTATGAAAAGTAAATTTCATTGGTCCTGTTACAGAACTTAAAGTTCATCAGGGTCAAAGAGAAATGGCTGAGCTAAGCTCCTAACTTTTTTGAAAATGGTTAGAGGGTATGATGAGAACACAGGATTTGAAAGGAAGCATGGGATTAATTTATGCTATCATTAGAAGGTTCTAAATTCCCATAGTTATGATCATAATAGAGTGACGCCAACAGGTAATTAGATGAGCCTACTTTACTCTCTCAAACCACAACTGGTAACACAGGCAGGAACTGATTTCTAATTTTTCTTTTCCTATTTAACAATGAATACATAGTAGATTATCTATGTTTAAGAATGAGAACATGACATTCCCTTTCCAACTTCTGAAATAATTTAGTGTTGAAAACTAAATCCCTTTAAAAGTTTTTCATTTGCTGAACTGAACATGTCAAGCAGCTTATAACGTTAGGATTTACTCTTACAGAATTAACCTCAAAATATTTAAGGTTTCTTCCTCTGGAGCTACAGATATTTTTAGAGATCTTGAAAGCTTTCATTTTGATATAGTTTGTATTTGATCATATGCTACATTTATAGAATTTCTAGGTTGTGTATAATACAATGTCACTGCAAATATCTACACTTTTTTTACATCTACACTTTTTCAGCAATATCTATTCTTCTAAATTACTACCAATCAGATCTCAAGTTGCTTATTTGAAATGTAATTAATCATTTACACATAAATATCAACTGAATAAAGTAATTGTTTTCTATACTAGTTGCTAAAAATGACTAAGTAAACCTACAGTACAAATTTTTATCATGTCTGATTAAAAAAGAATGATACATTTTCAAGAACTTCCTGTTGATTGTTGAGTTTGGATAGTACATAAATTAAAGATTTTGTTTCAAGATTCTTTGAATATACATCCTATATGTATAGCTTCTAAAGTATAAGTGATGTATAAGTGATGTAGCTATAAAAACAAATATTGAAAACACTTAGAAGTTGGATGGAAAATAACAATTAGCCTTGACAAGAGAACACTGAACCACAGCCTTAAGATGGAATGTAGTAATTTCATATTGCACATTTAGTAAAGCTACCTGCTGTGTTTACTAGGGTCATTTTTCCCTAGCTGCTCTTTGCCAAACAAATAATAACATGCTGGACACTTTGGATTTCCTCTTTTCTCTCTGTTAGGATGAGAGGAAGCTTAAGGGCAGATGCTCTTGAGGGCTTTTCTTTCTATTGTGTATGTTGTATGCTTGCCTGGGTGGATCAAAACAATGTTGCAGAAACCCCATAACCTTCTGGCTTTGGAATTTTAAAGCATCCTAGACAGCTATGGAGACATGCAGGCCAATTTATTCTGCAATTCAGAATAAATTTGGCTCAGAGGAATTTTAAAGATTTACTATTTTAATTATGTTTAAAATAAGCTAACGTGAAAATAAATTCACATGCTCCTGGATGATAGGTGGAAGTGTGCCCTAGGAATGTGCAGTACGAATTACAACAGAGGTTAGTTTGGAAACAAAGTTCAGAACAGAAAGGTACTAAAATTTGGGAGACATTTATATAAGACCCAGTTTTGTACTGTGTCTGGTCCTTTATATGTGAATTAGGGGCCATCATTGATTCTCTGATACATTTTTCAGGGTATTCCACTTTAGATTAATTAATTCGACTCTGAACCTTCTTGCAATAAGGCCTTACCAACTGAAGATCTAGTCTTAAATGGCATTTGTACCTGATTACAGAGTTATACATAATTGTAAGTTTAAATATTAACTGCTTGGGCGGAACCAATTTTTCCCAGTATAAAAACAGCTCAGTTGTGTACTCCCCCAAATAAATCCTACCCATCCCCAATCCCTTCAGTTGTTATAAAAGCAGAATTCCTTGACCTTGTCTAGCACCTAAAGTACAAGAAACTGGCTCCTGCTGCCATCACAGCTGGCTTAAAAGTCCCTTGGAGAGTCACCAGCTATGGGAAGAGATGAAAGAGCTTATCTAATGAGGTTACAATATGAGTTGGAACTCTTCATCCTCCTTCAAGTCAGCCATCCAATAAGCATAGCTCTCATTCTGACCTCCTCTGTGTATCATTTTCTGTATCTGGAATGCTCTATCATTTCTTTTTGATCAAAATACTGTGCTACATGACGCTCAAAGAGCTAATCCAATTATGGCATTATCCTCAGAAGAAAAATGTTGTACTTATAAGACATACTCTCTTCCTATGTGTTAACATCTCTTTCTTGCTAACTCATGGATTTTTTTAAATAAAATAATATATGTGAGAACACTAACAGTGCTTGGTATATAATATGGCTCTCAAAACTGGGAGTTTCTTTCTCTTGCCTTTATTTTGTCTACAAATTCTCACACAGTTTTCAGTGCATGGCAGAATAAATTGGCCTGCGTGTCTCCATAGCTGTCCAGGATGCTGCCATCTGCTTGGTGAGAAAGTGGGAGAAACGTGTGGAAAGAAACTCTTTGGAATCCAGCATTTTGAAGCCAATGAGTTCACTGGTTTATGGTATCTAAGTGCAGGTTTGTGGACTAGTGCGATTCCTCAATGTAGTTTTCTGTAGAAAGGAGAAAAACAGCTAATGCTATAAATTAGTGCATACTTAATAAAAGGAAATGTATTTAATCTGTAGGATGTCCCTAACCATGCAATTTTATTTTCTGCCCATACAGTTTTTAAACAATTGTTTTTACGAAATAGTGGACATAAAAGTGTACTGTCATTGGGGGGTATTTTGGGGTTTTTGGTTTGCTGGCTCTGTTATTACCCCAATGATGGTATCATAATGGGATTGGTTGTTAAAGCTTCATGCAGTTTTTCTCATTTGTCAGACTTTCTCTTTTTTTAATTTTATTTTTAAATCACCTAAAATTCTAGAGCTAGATAATTATTGCTGTGGCTGACAGAAAAAAAAATGGTGGTCTTTTCTGAGAAGTGTAACTATTTTTCTCTGGTGTTTCAACTTTTCGATTTTTGCTGTTATTTAAATTTCACTTAAATTCTGAATTTTATATATACATATATATAATTCATTTTGCTACAGTCACAATTAAATTTTACACATATTTGTTAAGGATTTACTATGTTCACACTACTCTTGCAAAGCGTTTGGGAAATAAGATCAAGGAGAAGAAAGAGCTCTATTCTAATGAAGCTTACTTTCTCCAGAAGAAAGATAGACAATAAACCTAACAACTAACTGAATGGTATGGAAAGTGAAAAGTGATCTGGAGAGAAAGAAACAGTAGGGTAGGGTCAGGGTGTCAAGATGTTGAGAAGTTACAAGCTGTCATATTAAGTTGGTTGTCAAGGTAGACTCAACTGAAAACAGAGGGGTGGAAGGATGAATTGAAGGAGATGAGTTAGCCAAAGAGACCTCCAGATGAAGACAACTCTAAGGTAGCAAGATTAGCCAGAACAAAGGTGCAAAGGTAGGCACATTTCTGCTATGTGTTCAGGACCATGTAAGAGACTGATTTGGTTGGAATAAACGAGCACAGAGGAAAATGGTAGGAGACGAGGCCAGAGGGGTTAAGGAGGTGGAGCAGGAGGTAGAGCACTTAAGGCTTAGTGAAATTTCATTCTTGCTCTGAGTGAGATGAGAGGCTGAAGCAGCCTTCTGAGCAAAGGAATAAAGTGGTCTATACTTTAAAAAGCTTCTAGTTGCTGTGTTGAGAACAGACTGTGCGAGGACAAGTGTAGGACAATAAAAACCTACAGTTTTGCAGTCATCCAGGTATAAATGCTGGTGGCCTGGAACAGTGAGACAGCCAGGGACGTGGAAAAGTAGTTAGATCCCCTCTCTATATATTTTATAAATATATAAATGTTGAAAGTTGAGTCACCAGAATTTCCTGACAGACTGCATATATATATATATATATATATATATTTTTTTTTTTTTAAATTTATTTATTTGACAGAGAGAAACATAGCCAGAGAGGGAACACAAGCAGGGGAAGTGAGAGAGGGAGAAGCAGGCTTCCCGCTGAGCAGGGAGCCTGATGTGGGACTCAATCCCGGGTCTCTGGGATCATGACCTGAGCCGAAGGCAGTTGCTTTACCAACTGAGCCACCCAGGCGCCCCCAGACTGCATATATTAACAATCAAGTATTACAGTAATCTTTACTTAGTAACCAATAACTGATAATTATAAACTCACATGGAAAATAATACCTAGAAATCAATGACAGTTCATTATACAATTATTTTTCATTTCTATAGGAAGCTAAAAGATAAATTTTCTATGCTGAAGATCCCTCTTATTAATATATATATATGTATATATATATATATTTACTAGATATTTAGATGATGGGCTATGTATTAATATGGGTACAATGTTGCCATAAGAAAGTTTGGTAGATAATGGAAGCTGTAACTCAGTGGCAAAATCTGTAGTAAGCATTGTGTGCTATTATTAGTGGGTTATTCATTTAAGGAAAAGAAATCACTAATCCATTTAATTGATTAATTAACCTCCTTTGGAAACTGGAGAAATTTGAACCAATACTATATTTTCATGCTTGGTTTTATTTTATTCAGAAGTATTTTAATGTCATATTTTAATATTAAGAAGCTGAGGCATGTTGGAATATTCTGCAGGTTTAACAAAAGCTTAGCAAAGCATTTTGATATATAAGTAAGATTCAAATAAAGATTCACTATATTAGTACTTTCATTCCAAAAGAGAATTCTTTAAAATTAAAATTATATTACAGTGATAGGCAGAGTGATTAGATACTGAATATGCTTGGTTATTTTAAAAGAATACAATCATTAGCACAAAATTGTTTGCTGTGCAATTTTACTTCAATTGGGAGGAAAACAATTTCCTTTCATATTTAGTAAATATATTTAAGAATTTAGCTAGGAAAAAAAAATGGAGTTAGAAAACCCAGGTTCCATAGAAATATAATGCTTACTTTTCTCTCGCATGGTTTTAAAAAGATGCCATTAGACAGGTCAGATGTACAATTAAAACTGAGGAAAATAGATCTATTTTATAATAAAGAAATATATTGCATTTTGAAATTTCATAAGCATTAATCAGAAAATATAATTTGGAAAATTATATTTAAAGCTTATACAGCTTTACTAGAATTTAGTGCTTTAGAGACAAGATGGCCCAACACAATTAGCTAAATCCTGAGGCAGCATTAAAATGCTGAAATATGAGATTGTAGGAGCTTCTCAAGTCAGAAGTTTTTCAAAATAATTTTGATTAGTTAAAATATAATTTCACTTATAAAATGTCCCATGGTTTACTCAAGATTCTGTATATTTTTATATAGTCTCTGCTCATGTACAACCACTAAATAAAAATAGCAGGGCTTTACTTATCGTAAGTGCTATGAGGAAGGCTGGAAAAAAAAAAGGCAGCAGTACACAACCCATGTCCTTACGAAGACACATGAACTTGTACTTTTATGTATCTTTTTAAAATCGATATATTACAAAGGGCTATGTAAACATTTGGCATCAGTATTAAAATCATAAGAATTACCTACATACATAAAACAATGCACAGAACTGGGCTCCTCCCCAGTTACATACAGCACCAAGGCTGCTTGACTGTGGGTCCCGGTATCTGCATTTGTAACGTGCATCTGACATGAATTTGGGGGACAAAAAATTTTGAGACTCAGGAGAATGGGCCATAATAGATAATAGTACATTATCAATTATATATTATATATATATATAATTATATAATATATATATCACAATTATATTATATAATTATATATATATGATATATATATGATATATATATCACAATTATATTATATATATATATATCTCACAGTGGCTGAGAATATGGTCTACAAAGATCAGTAGAAAAGGGAGACTGCAGCAGATCTTTAAGGATGGATAGAGTTTGAATGCACAGAGGTAGGAGAAGGAAAGGAATTTCTGGTCCCAATCTGGGACTGGATTATAAGGGAATTATTAGAAGTTAGTAGGTGGTATGAGGTATGACTTAGGTGGTAAAAGTGATTTGCGTTACACTGTGGATATCAAGCTATTGTACCAACCAGACCTCCTCTTTGGTGCTAAGTGTTCTGGAGACTGACAGCTTCTAGTTGAGTGTCCCTTTGACAACCTGGCCCCCAGGCAGGGGCATATCCAAGGGCTACTTACTGGCAGAAGTAAGAATGGCATAAAGACCTGGCTCCTTACCCCAATCAGGGCAAACTATTATAGAGTGCTCTCCCAGCTCTAAAGAACTCCATGATATTACTAAGGCCTTTGTTGTGGATGCATCTTAGTTCAAGGATTACTTCTGCCTGATCCTGTTCCCATTGCACCCATAGGAAGTTTTAATCTCAAAAGCAGTCCCCAGTAAATTTCCTGTATACATCTCTGTCTCAGAGTTTGTTTAACTGTGGAATTCAACCAACAATGCCTGGCTACAGCTGACTTTACAAATTAATACTCTTCTTGTTCTTTCCTATAGATCTGTTTTGTTTGATACAATGAAGGCATTGTTTGCTTTAAAACTGAATTATTAGACAAAAATTGCACAATCTGAGGATTTCACTGAAAAATCTAGATTTCTGGGGGCGCCTGGGTGACTCAGTGGGTTAAAGCCTCTGCTTTTGGCTCAGCTTATGATCTCAGGGTCCTGGGATCAAAGCCCGCATCGGGCTCTCTGCTGTGGGGGAGCCTGCTTCCTCTCTCTCTCTCTCTCTGCCTGCCTCTCTGCCTACTTGTGATCTCTCTCTGTCAAATAAATAAATGAAATCTTAAAAAAAAAACCTAGATTCCTGGAACTGCCATATATGGCCCCACTGTATATATAAGCATGCATCTTCAGTGAGAACTGGGAGGCCACTCATTCCCTTGAGAAGGTCATTCCCTTTCCTTGTCTCTTTAGTCCATACAACCCCACATTGGCTTCAATATCAGTAGGTCAACTGTTTAAGAATTTGTTTAAATGAATTGGTCAGTTACTCAGGTAAATATCTAAACTCCAGCCTTTAAGACTTCTTCTTGGTTTTTAAAAGCACTAGAAAATTAGGAAAAGCCATAAGGCATAATGAATAAGAGCATGATTTGTGGTTTGATTTCTGCTTCTGTGCAGCCTTGGCTTACTCAAACCCTCTATACCTTTATTTCTTTATCTGTAAAATGGGACACTTAACATCACTTACACGTGAGGATTCACTGAAATAATGAATGCAAAGAACCTAATATAGAACCCAGCATAAAGTAAATTAGGCAAACAGTTTTTCACACCACACAGATTCATACACTTACACATTTTATATATATATATATATATATATATATATATATATATATATTACATACATATACATATATATTTTTATACTCTATGTAATTTACCTATAATAACTTGTATGTAATTTTATACTGTAGGAAAGTGAAAGAAACAAGTAAATTTAAGATGGATATTTGAAGAAAGGAAATAAAATATTTATTAACATTCTTTTCACAATTTAGGAAAAATATTACACTAAAAATTGTATGTATATCAGAAGCAAGTATCTTTTATAGTCTTTGCATAACAGTTCTCTCTCTTTTTTGGAGGGGTCTTGTTTTATAAAACCGTGATGCTCCCTAGAGAAGGAAAAAAAATTATTTTATAGAGGGATGCTTTTCTGATAGACTTTTGTAGACAGATACTCTTCCTTCAAGAGTTTCTGATGTTGAACTCACTAGCTCATGCTGAGAATCATGTGTTTTCCAGCCCACATTTTTGGTAAGAGGATAAAGCAGTGAAGTTAGCTATGGCTCTATCACTAACTGAATCAAGGAAGCATATTAGTGACTATCTTATCCTGACTTTATACCTGTAAACCTGAGGTCCCAAATTCATGAGGTCATTGATCAAATCAGTATAAAAATTATCTTTGGTTTCAGTGGTTCACATAAATCTCTAAGGCAAGACTTCCAAAGGTCACCTGCAGATACTTTTATTCACTATAATAAGCAGTTCCAAGTACTTAGAGGGACATTTCATTCTTTACTCTGTACGTGCATGTATGTGTGTATGAGTGTGTGCACATGTGATTGTAAGAGTTTTAACAGTCATATAATAAATGTATTAATTAATGCTATTTATGGTTCATATAAAACAGTAGTCAACTAAGTCATTTTCAGTGAAATTAACTTATAAGTTTGAATTCAGATTTTATTTTTTTATCCTTTTCTGTAACTTTATTTTTTTCAGATTTCATTTATTTATTTGACAGAGAGAGAGAGATTGATCATAAGTAGGCAGAGAGGAGAAAGTAGGCTCCCTGCTGAGCAGAGAGCCGGATGCGGGCCTCGATCCCAGGACCCTGAGATCATGATCTGAGCCGACGGCAGAGGCTTTAATCCACTGAGCCATCCAGGCACCCAGATTTTATTAATACAGTATCTAAGGGGAAAGCCATACAGAAAATATGATGTGAAAATTTTTATTAACTACAATTATAGCTTTTGTTCATTGCTATTGATTCAAATGAACAAATTCAAATGTGTAATACAGAACTTTTTGACTACATGCATTTAATACGTATTTTAACAGTTTATTTCTAAATATTCATCTCTCTAGTATATGAGTGAGTAGGTAGACTATACTAATCCACTTTAAAACTTAGGGCTAATTAATTATTCTTCCTTCCTAAATTGGCCTTTTGTCCCCTCAGTGTGGGCTCCAATAGGGTAAAATGTCTTCATATGTATTTAGGACTCCTGTCATTCTTCCCCAAATGCACTCCTTTCTCTCACAGTCCACTTACTATCACCTGCCATTTCTTACAGTTTAGCTCCTAAAACAAAAATAATGGCTTAAAGTATATAGAATATAAAGTTCTGGAAAACATGCATGATTTTGTCTGCTTACAGATATATACCATTCTTTAGGTACTAAATTTCAATAGACAAAGTAGCATGTGTTTCCTGGCCTACGGTAATCAAGATTTGGGAAAGGCAGCTGTTTGGCAATTTTATTTGCATGTCCTCAGCTTTTATTTTTGAAATTGAAAATTCCATTTGGATTAAAATATATTCTTATAAGGTTAGGAAATCAGAAACGCAAGAACGCTACCCCTAACTTATCCCACTGGCTTTCACACAGTGCTGCCCCTTAGCATCCTTCAGCTTGATATCATTTTTGGATGTAGCTAAATGCCAGATACCCTGACAAACATACACTCTACCAGCTGGATCTCCATCTGCTCAACTAAACATTTTCACACCAAATCTGTATAAAAAGCTATGTTTTCAAAGACAGTTATCTACAACTGAAATATTAAAATCTTAACTCCAGGAGTCCTTCCACTTACATATTTCACATGCATTTAAGCATGAATACAAAACTACCTCCAATTATTATTGGTGGTGTCCTTGCTCTATGTTGTCAATAATCTTAAACAATTCATGAAGGGGCAGACAGACTTGTGAGCACAAGAATTATTTTTGAGATTTTTCACAGAAGTTTTGCTTGCATCTTTTGATGGGTTTGCTTAGAGGAAAAATAACCTGCAAAATTAATGTTTATGGACAGGATGATTTTTTAGAGATACACATTAAGTTTGTTTTGAAATAACTTTCTTTGCCCATATATGAATTTATTATCAACAAATATATTCATAATTAAATCCTTATAATAGTTATCAAAGTCTTTTTAATTAGGCCTCCATTATACAAAGTGGCCAATAAAACCTCAAGTAATTTTTAAATGTTTCTACCCAAAAAACTAATAAATTAAATTAAGACAGTTTCTAAAGAATACTCCATAAACCTCAGTGACTATTAGATTTTATAGCTTGGAACGAATAATCTATAAAAGATTATTAGATTTTAAGAAACCCAAGAGCAGATGAAAGGCATGAAGTACAAAAATATAGTGATAATGCCATTGAGGCAAAAATGGGATCACAGACCTCATACAACATATTTCTGAATAATAGGAAAAGTCTGGAAACAGGAAACTATATACTCTCAGAACTGTGTACATTACCTTTAGAGACTATTGATGGCCATGCTTTAACAAGTATGTGTGAAAGTATGTTGGGTCAAGTAAGAGGAGTCCATTCTTTCAGATTTGAAACCATAGTCAAGAAAGCAAAGAATTAATGATGACTTCAAGATATATACAGAGAAATACAAATCAGCATTTCTTAGCACCTTGGCAAACAAACATGAATCACTCAGAACTCTGTAATTTCCTACAGAGTAAGCCCTTGGCTGGGAAGTAGAGGGAAATGACTGTGTGTTCATAGCAAGAACAGAAGTAAGAGAGGATGCTTTTCTAAGAGGGAGAAGGGATGTGCATAAGCCCTTTATCCATAGGTTTTTCATCCACTATTTGATTCTCTACTTAATTAATAACAGCCCAGAAAAAAAATTCTTTCAAGTAAATATACCTTTTCCAGGAAAGAGGTTATATAGGATAAAAAAAAAATGTGTGTGGATGGGAGGAAGTGATTGGAGAGGAAGGGAGTACACATAAGGAGGTTTTGTTCAGGTAAGTATCTTATAAGAAAAACACCTTTCAGCCTTCAATTCTGCATTTCCCTTAAGGAGACAAAGAAAAGATCCAAATTACAATGCATAACAACACCTATGGTGGAGGCCAAAATTTCTTTTAAGAGTCTACCAGCAGAAAAAAAAAATTAAAAATTCATAGAATAATATATTCTATGATACATAGGGAAATACTTGTAAAATCACAGCTCAATTCTAATGCTAAATTCAAAGCAAGAGACCAATGAATTTAGAAAGAATTAGTTCTAAATAATTTTTACTTCATAGTAATTTCAACATTACCTCGCTTCTTCTATATTCTCTTGATAATCAAAACTCTTTACGTAAAAAACTTCACTTTAACCTTACAAAAGAGATAATATTCCCCCTTATCAAAACAAATGTCAAGTCCTTTCAGTTGTAAGATAACACCCACCAAACCAGAGATGGATAACTGACTCAAATAAACATCTGCTAGGATCAATTGTCTAAAATTCTCCATAATTGCAAGCTTTGCTTAAAATGGTAAAAGTTAGGATATAACATCCTATGGTACAACACTTGATATCCCCAGGTGACAAATAAAAGATGAAATAAGAAAGGGAACTTAAAAACTATTCCAACTCAAATAAACTGCCACTGTTCTTAATATTGAAAGCAGGTGTACACTTAACATTGACTGCAGGGGAAAAAACTGTTTCGAGCACACTGGTGTGCTTAATATTTTATATTTACTCAGACACACTGCAGAATCTGAATATATTTAATTGGCTGAAAAAAGGACTTTGAATCGTAGAAATACCAATGAAGAAAACTTGCTTAATTCAAGCATTTGCCAAGAAAAACTGTTATCATCAAACACAAGATTAAATAATTATCTGTTTTCTTTCCAGGCTCAAGATAGTTGTAGGGCTGATGCATAACGCTTACTGAAAACAATGACATAACATCCCATCTTTGCCATCAGTGAGATCCATCAAAGATTCCGATATCTTCACCAAACATTAGCCATATAGCAGATAATTTTATCTATAGGCTCATGTTCATTCATAGAAATCTCCTAAGAACACTCAAGAATAGCACCATAGAGATGGTGGAAGCAAACAGAAAAGAGATTGATACCTATTTCCTCCAAAAAATCTAGGTTCCGTGAGACACTATGACCTTTTCACCACTGAGTCGCCAGCCCTCAGCAAAATTATTTGAGTATTAAATATCTAAAGAAAGTTATAACTAGAACTCAGAAGAAATGTTGACTAGCCTATTATCGAAAAGCCTCCATATGTGATGATTTCCAGTAATTCACTGAAAGGTATAAGCAGAAACAAGCATAGAAAGCAATTTTTAAAACAGAAATTATTTGACCCTGGAATTTTTAAAGTAAAATTATACTCTCCCTTTCTTCTTCACCTATTTTAGTAAGTGAGTTTCCTGCTTATGTGGGAATAGCCAGAGACCTCAGATCTCATCATGGCATAGCACAGTTTTGGCAACGCATTCCATGAATACAACAAGCTTGTCTTCTTTGCATACTACTTGATCTCTACTGGCTAGCAGAGTGGCCCATCATAGGCATTTAATATTTACTGAATAAATGAGTGAATAGGCAGAAACAACTTAGATAGATTGTAAATGTAAGAAAGAACCTTCTAATATATAAAGCCTCAAGTTTCTTCAAAGATTATTGTCATTTCTTCTACAGTTTTCTCCAAGTTAGCTAAACCCATTCTTTCAACTGGGACGTAATTGGACACAACAGTCCCAGTTGGAGGTGACAAGTGCAGAGCTGAGCTGAATGTCAGTCACCCTTAGTTTACAGATTAGTGCAATCAAAGACATATAAGATGTTCTGATGGCTATTAGATCCATACTGAGTTGATTTTATCCAAAGTTCAGTTTTTACTCTTCACCTTGAAGGGCATTTGACACAGATCACTTGAAACATTTCTTTGCACTTCAGGGCATTAAATTCTGAGTTTTCCTCCTATTTCACTGGCCACTCATTCTCTGTCACTTTTAATTGTTCTTCATCACCCAGTCCCCTGGCACTCAGATCTAAACTTTTAAAAATTTTTATTGATATACACTCTCTATAATATCATATTGGCTTTTATTACTTTAAATTCCATGTCAATGGAATTTATATCACAAACTGAAATATCACACATAAAACTGCAGATTTGTATATTCAACTAGAAGTCAACTATAGGCATCTTAACTTACCATGAACAAAACTGAGTTCCTAAACTTCAAACCGGTCCCTTTCATAATCTCTTGTATCTGAGATCCTACCAATATCATCTTTTCAGTTGCTCTGACTAAAATACACAAAGTCACCCTTGGTCTCTCTCACTCTCTCACACTCCACTTCTGGCTAACTACTCTTGTTGATTCTGTGTTCAAAGTGTATCCAGACTGACCACCACTCCTTACCATTCCACTGCTAATAGTCTAAGCCACGCCAGCGTCAGTTGCATTCTAGATGACTGCAATAGCTTCCCAAATTAATTTCCTGCTTCTATCTTTGAACCTCTTTTGTCTATTCTTAACACAGCACCCAAATGTTAAAATGGAAGTAGACTGATGTCTCTCTTCTGTTCAAATCCCCAATGGTTTTCCATCTCCATCTAAAGCCAGTGGTTACACAGAGCCCCTCCTTATCAGTGGGAGTAATGTTCTAAGACTCCCAGTGGATGCCTTAAGTCCCAAATTGTACCAAACTATATATATATAGATTATGTTTCTTCCCATACATACATACATATTTACAAAGAAGTTTGATTTATAAATTTGGTATAGTAAGAGATTAGCAAGAATAACTAATAATAAAATAGAAAAATTATATTATAATAAAAGTTATGTGAATGTGGTCTCTTACACAAAATATCTTACTGTACTATACTCACCATTCTTCTTATGATAATGTGGGATGATACAATGCCTGTGTGATGAAATGAAGTGAGGTGAATGAGGTAGGCATTGTGACAAAGTGTTAGGCCACTATTGACCTTCTTGAGATATGTTAGGAGAATCATCTACTTCCAGACCATGAATGACCATGGGAAACTGAGAAATCACAGATAAGAGATGGAATATTTTCATGACATGCAAGGACCAACACAACATCCTCCAACCCCATTAATGTTTTGACATCCACTTCTCCTCTCCTCTATCTCCACACAAGCTATGCCCAGGCGTCCCTCCCTATCTTTTAATTAGAAAAAACTAAAGTTTTTGATTGTGAATCATCAGCAATTTCTAATTTCAGACTTAAAAGCATGAAAGCTTTTCTTAATTAACATCTAAGCCAGACAATAAGCAGTATTAACACAAATATGGAAACAAAATTGTCATTTTTAGACATATAACACAGTAACAACATGTGATGGAAGACATCTTTCCAAGAATTTTACTCCATACTTAATACAGAATAAGTATGCATTACCTAAACTATGAATCCTGATATACTTGATTTTGCAAGCACTTTCCCAACATAGGTGCTCTTTGTATACTTTTGAAAATAAAGGGATATCCATTGGAAAGTATGGTTGAAGTTCAATAAATGTAGGACATTCTGAATTTTCTCAAATATTCTTGCCATTTTCTCAAATTTTTTTGATAATGTTATGGTAAAATAACTTTTTCGAAACATAGTCTACTTCCCACAATAATAATAAGGCAGAAATAGTAAGCAGGAAGTATGTCACTCTTGCTCAGGGGCCTGTCTTCTTCTCACTATACTTCTTCCCACTGTATATATATTTGTATATATATTTATATATACATCAATAACTGAAGTGAAACCAGGAACAAAGACCAGGCTTGGAACAGAAGACACTGAACAAGGATACTGATAATTAAATTATTAGTAATGTAAACTCTAATCTAAATTATAATCAGACCTATTATTTTACTCTGGTTAAGACAGACTATATTTTGGGGGGAATGAAGAAAATGTCATAGTCAGTGGGATAAGGGCAGGACATGACTATGGGAAACTGGAATAATCTTTATTATACAATTATTAACATAGTAACTAAATTCTTTTTCAAACAGTGCATATATTGGTAATCAAAGAATGAAAGTGACTCTTTGTCTAAGGTAATCAATAGCATTTTCTTTAATGATAAAAAATATTTTATTCTTTCTCTTCATTGTTTGCTTGGGTATCAGCCAAGAAGGCATCTCAAAAGGTGTTAAGCATTTATTGGAGTCCTTACTCTGGAACTGATCTTAGGACTTTCCTTTATGGAGAACACATACATTTAACCGCAATCTTGAACTCTGAGTCTTTCTCAAGTGGCTTTACATTAGACGGTCTGCTAATCAGGTTCACATTCAAGAGTGGGCATATAGATCAAACACTGCAATAAAGCAATAGCTATTGGAAGGAAAAGTATTGGAATATAAATTAACAACATGGAAATGTAATAAAGGTATATGTTTGCATATAAGTTTTGGCAAATAATGTATAAATGAGAATACTACAAATAAGATATACCACTGTACTACAGGAAAAGAAGTAAAGAGAGATGGCCTATTAGTTTTTTTCTCTACTTTTATTATATTCCACATAATATAGTCACATTACTATAATAAAACTGTGTTTTCCAAGGTCTCTATTGATATTCTTCCAGCTAAGTCCAAATATATTCTCTCTCGTTTTCTTCACCCATATGCCCTTTCCAAATCAATAACTCTTGAATACATACATGCCCTCCTGAAATATGCAATTATATCTTTAGCAGAAAACAAATATGAAAAGCATGTATTAGAGCTCCCTCAAATCAAACATAGACATAGTTATTTTGTTCTTCTTTTAGAACTTAGAGATTCCTTCTAGAATGTATATTAGGTTTCTTTATGTACATAACATCTTTCAAAGACATGATCGTGGAGAGTTAAAGAAATAGTCTGCATAACTGAGAACAAAATTTTTTTTCACTTGAAATATGAAAATAATTGAGGTAATGATGCTTTCTCACCCAATGAGTTTCCAGTGTAATCTCTGTATGTGTGGCAAACAGCAATAACTGCATTTTACCCTGTTTGGTTTATCAATGATTTCTTCAGTGGTATGTATTTTTCACATTTTAGCTGCTAGTATAAACCACTATGTCATTTTGTCTGTTCTATAGTATCCACAAGCCAATATTGAATGAATAGCCTTTCATTATATCAACTCTGCCTTAAGGGAAACACAGAAAACTCTAAGTCACATTCACTCACATAGTTCAATTCAACAGAAATAATGTATTAACCTATTTTCTCGAAATATATGTATTACGCACCTGCTATGCACCTGACATTTTTAGGTGCTTGGCTTTAGAGAACATATTTAATAAGAGCACTTATTTAAGCATATTCTCAAAGTATGCTTACAGCAGAGCTCAGTGAACCTACTGGGAGCTGAGAAGTGGAAATGAAGCAAGCAAAAAATTAAAATAAATAGTTTTCTTGTAAAATTAATAAATGAATAATATTCATAAAATAAGATACAATAATGGAAATTTTAACTCCTCTAACCCTCACTCTGGCAGGTTACATTTTTGCCAACTCTGGCAATGACTCTAAAGAGAACACACTGTAAACAATGAGTAGTTTACTTACAGAATGTGTACTTACTTACAGAATATGTGTCATCTTTAATCTGACATAAACTTTTATAAAAATTGTGAATTCCATTTCTCTCTAAGTGGCTTATATTTTTATTACATGCCGTTTCTACATAGGAACTCAATCGTAAATTTAATAAAGTTTAATTCTGTGCTATACTTTAATATATTTGCTCATGGTAAAAGTAAGCAAGTTTGTAGTAACATTAGTCTTAGTTTTGTGCACATCTTATTAATACACCTTAAACTCTGAAGGCAAAAGCAAGAGATGTTTTAGAAAAATGTCTTAAATTTTCACAACAAGTAAAAAATATTTAGAATATTTTTGAATTTCAAATATTCAAATAAACTGATATGATCAACAACATGATCTGGCAAAGATTTAAAGCAATTAAATTATGCAAAGTGTTAATTTAAGTGTGAAAAACACTGGTTCAAAATCATGAAAATAATAGAAATTAATTTTATATTTCTAGCTAGCTCTCTAACTTAAATATACAATACCTACAATTAGAAATACTTTCCAATTACTAGTGAGGAAATTTAACCTGTAATGTTAGAAAAAATGTCCAAAGAAGCATGTTAGATGTTTTCATGGCTGCTACTCTGGAAATCTATATCTTTGTGTGTTTTTCTATGCATTATAACTAGGATATATTCTGAATCAAATCCACAAATATCAAGGTTAAAGGTGTGATGCAAATCCATTTAATTCCCTGATAAGCATGAATAGATTCACATGTTTCACTTTCACACTTAATCCAAAAGTAGTATAGATTGTGATATGTTGACCATATTTAGAAATTTTCAAGTATGAGTATGCATCACGTGTTTATTAGAATTGACTTTTTTTCTCCAAAAACTGGACAACAGAGCAGAAAGAGATAATAGAACCTAGGGAATAAGAGGATTGGCCACAGGGATGGTCTGACATCACTGGTCATCTCACCCAGCCACTTTACAGCCTTATCACCTTGGGCCATTTGTTAACTTCTTCCTGCATTTTGGATAATAACATATTTCATAAAATTGTTGAGAATTTGGTACCTAGAGAGTCAATAAAGTGTTAACAGGCAGGGCTGAATCCTTAAATATATTTTATGTAACTCCAGTCTTGCTTTTTCTGCTTCCAAATAGTATGGGGGTGGGGTTGGGGCTTAAGAAATATTGTAAAAATTCTCCCCATTTCTGTTTTTAGAATTAGAATGAAATGGAACTTTTCATCCAGTATAAAGCATAATCATCTACACATGTGTTATATTATCTGTCTAGGGTTGTAATATAAGCTTTTTGCCCTGACCAAACCTGGGACATGAATTCTATTTAAAATTTTACAACTTCATTGGTATTTACATTATAATTCCAAAGGATTAGTTAAAGTTCTCGGTGTCATTAGAGACATAAGGAATTACTTTTAAAAAAAGTGAAATAATTATGTTTAAAAAAAGCACCTGTGTTTTGTGAGTAAGACCACCAGAAAAGATTCAGAGCAGTAAGAAAAAAGAAAGAGGCAAGAGGGAAAAACCTATTGGACCCTAAGTTAACCTGTAATTTGGTAACCCTGCAATAATCATCTACAGCTTTTGTTCTTAATTTTTAAATCCCATGCTATCTATACCAATTAAAATGGAGACCTGGAAACAAGGTAGAGTTTCTGAATTCTCATAACAATAATGTCTTACTAGCATATGAATAACTGTAAATTGCATTATTTTCCTTTGCACTTGGTGAAAACTTAGAGAGAAATGACTTCGCAATAAAATAATGAAAAAAAGGATTAATAAGATTCAAGTCATTCATGGGGAAACTCCCTTACTTATCTCTCGATATTCTATAGAAACAGTGGGCTAGGGATCTGAAGACCTAATCAGGAGATGAGAGATGGATAATTCATCTTTTTCTCTGTAACCTGGAAAAGAGGCACATATTAGTATCTTTGTTACCCAGTATAAGTTGGATAATGTTTAATTATGATCTCTAAATTTTAAAAAGCACACATAAAATAGTAGCCTAAATGGGAAAAATAGTTAACTAGTTCATGTAGTGTGTTTGTTGACAACCAAAGACTTTCGGGCCTTTAAATTACTATGACTTTTTAATATAAGAGAAAAATAATATAAAAACAGTGCATAACTTTATCTATAACATGGTACTTGATTTTGAAGATTGCCCAGAGGAGGGATATTCTTCACACTCTCTTCAATGAGTTTAGCATCAGTAAACCAAGCAAGTGCATGGTATACATGAAAGTTCCAGGTTCTATTCATATGCAAAATGTTAGAAACTGCTCTGATATGGTGTGCCCACCGCTCAGAAAGCCTAGCGGGCAGTCACATGTGCTGTACAAGCACTATACCAAGCCCTTTAAACATCTTATAAGAGCAGAAGCTGACAGTTCTTCCCCAACACCAGCTCCAGTAGCTTCTGCTTAGGCAGCCAAGGTAACCCCTTGCTTCCGATGACATCTTTCTTCCACTATAACAACTTTATCATAAATTAGAAGAATGTTTAAAGTGATATAAGTTGGATACTCTTCATAAAACTCTGTAGAAGAGAAAGAAAACACAAAGAAGCTTGTGTCGGCCAACCTGTTCCTTCCTTTGGCATCTGTGAGGATGGGGGTTGGGAATGGGAATGGTCAGGAAAAAGGCATGAATGAAATATAAATGAGTAATTAAAAGTGATTGATGGTGTTGTTTTAGGGTACTTGGCAAAGGCACATTCACTGCAGTGAGAATCTTTACAGAAAGTACCTTAAACAACAGAAGAGTGTATTGCTGCTTTGTTTTCCAATCCCCAATTCAAAACCCCACTTTTCTCCCATGGGAGACTGACCCAGAACACTAGAGAAAGATCCTCAAGGATAAGGTTGCTCAATAATGTCAAAGATTACCAGTGATCAAAAGCAAGGTTCCAATGACCGCACACCATTTCCAAAGGGTCAGAATCACAAGATCTTGTGGTAAGTGACTGTATTTACAGACGGGTTGAGTAAGACTTTAACAAAAGACTCTATTTTTATTCTTTGGAATACAAATTAGAAATGAGACCTACTTTTCTGTGGGAAGTTCTTGATAAATTCTACCCTTAGAAAAAGCTACTCTTAATAAATATAAAATCGGTTTGGTCATAATGCTGCTTTTTATTTAGGAGAATTCTTAAGTATGTGAAGGAAAGAAAATCTGTTTTCAAAGTGCCTCAAACAACTATTTTTTTTAAAAAAACACTCATTCTGATTTGTATAAATGTATTCAGTAGAAATTGAAAGATTTATCTTATAGAAAGCTAGCAGCAGAAGAAAATATTCCAGTATTTTTCCATATCAAACAGTACAGTATTTCAGACAAGTCTGTTGTTATTCTCACTACTGATCTCAAACCTGCAGCTCTCAAGTTAGATGTGCCTCAGAAAGAGAAGTAAATATCACAGGATGTAAAAAACTGCAGCATCCTGGAGGCAAAGGAATGAATTCTTAGGGAACACCCTGTTCTTTGTTCACTATTTATATGACTCTTGTGACACTAGAATAGTGGTTTGCTATTGTTTCATGCTTTTTTCTGTACTTAGCTGCTCACCATCAAAACAAATGGGAGGGCAAGAAAGCCTGGAAGGAGAGAAAAATAGAGAGAAGCAGGGTGAGGGGAAGAGTGAGGAAGTTAAAAGAAAGGAAGGAAGGGAGCAGGGATGAGGAGAAAGAAGAAATAGAGAAGAAAGAAAAAGAGAAAGAGGACAAGTAAGACAGCATAAAGGTCTAGGGCAGGAAGTCCAAGAGTACTGTCATGTTTCCAAAAATGCCCATCAACATCCCCTGGGGGTAGAAATGTAAAAGGCATATACATACATACATACATATATGTGTACATGTATATATATACACATATGGTATGTATAATATTACATGTGTACTATAGTACATACAAAATATGTATAAATAAAATTATACATAGTTATAAGATCTAGCTATATACCTAGAGAATTAAATTTTATGTAAATTAAGTAAACATTAAACTTTGTAGAATACATCACTTACACACATAGTACCATAAGGTACTAAATATTTTGACACTACTCAATTTTCTTAATTTTTTAAAAAGTGGGGATAAAATATAACATTAATACTTAGCATTATTTTCTAAAAGTATAACAGTGTGAAAATTGGCAATAGAAATTGTTTTTAAATTTCTTGTGAGTGCCTTAAGAATTCAAGGTTCACTTTAAGAAATTGATTATATATAACACACATCCTAATAATTCCCAGAATTTTCAGAATTATGATGGCTTTTTTTAACTTTAAATTTATTTTATTTTTTCAGTGTTCCAAGATTCATGCCCATTCCTCACACCCAGTGCTCCATGCAATAGGTGCCCTCAGTACCCACCATCAGGCTCTCCCATCTCCCTACCCTCTCCCTCCAAGTCCCTCAGTTTGTTTCTGTGTCCAAAGTCTCTCATGTTTTGTTTCTCTCCCTGAATTACCCTACTTTCTATTTCTTTTCCTTCTCCTACTGTCCTCCATATTACCCCTTATGCACCACAAGTAAGTGAAACCATGTGATACTTGACTTTTTCTACTTGGCTTATTTCACTCAGCATAATCTCTTCCAATCCAGTCCATGCTGCTACAAAAGTTGGATATTCAACAGTCAGAATGGCCAAAATTAACAAGTCAGGAAACAACAAGTGTTGGAGAGGCTTCAGAGAAAGTGGAACTCTCTTACACTGTTGGTGGGAATGCAAGTTGGTGTAGCCGCTTTGGAAAACAGTGTGGAGATTCCTTTAAAAATTATGATGGTTTTTGCCCAGAAATAAATTTTTAGAAATGCCTTCACTTTTGTAGTCCTGCCTATTGAGAGGGCTACATATTGTGAGAATGAAGTCAATATTAATTTGTATTATAATCAGCATTATTTTGCTAACTTCTCTAAGACTGTGCTTTGCCACAGCTAACTTTATAGCACAGCTCTTCAAAGTTGCATTCTTTTTTCTTTTTTTTTAAGATTTTATTTATTTATTGACAGAGAGGAAACACAGCCAGAGAGGGAACAGAAACAGGGGGAGTGAGAGAGGGAGAATCAGTCTTCCCGGCGAGTCGGGAGCCTGATGTGGGGCTTGATCCCGGGTCTCCGGGATCATGACCTGAGCTGAAGGCAGTCGCTTAACCAATTGAGCCACCAGGCGCCACCCAAAGTTGCATTCTTGTATATCAATACCACCAACAATCAACAACAAAGTGATCTTATTTTATAAAACACTTTTTTGTGTATTACTTCATATAATACTAAGATTAACTAGTAAGATATAAAGATTGTATTAGTTGCTCAAGGTCAAAAAACAAACTATTTGACTTGGATTCAAATATTCTGATTTTAAATCCAGTTTTCTGAATAGTGATTCAAGGGGCACCTGCACCCCAATGTTTATAGCATCAATGTCCACAATAGCCAACACATAGAAAGAGCCCAGATGTCCACTGACAGATGAGTGGATAAAAATGAGTGGATAAAAACACAATGGAGTTTTACTCAACCATCAAAAGGAATAAAATCATGCCATCTGCAATGATGTGGATGGAACTAGAGTCTTTTAGCCTAAGTGAAATAAATCAGAGAAAGACAAATACTGTATGATATCACTCATATATGGAATTTAAGAAACAAAACAGATGAACATAGGGTAAGGGAAGGGAAATAAAATAAGATTAAAAAACAGAGAAAGGCAAACCCTAAGAGACTCTTAATTATAAGGAAAAAACTGAGGGTTGCTAGAGGGGAGATGGGTAAGGGATGGGGTAACTAGGTGATGGGCATTAAGGAGGCACTTGAAATAATGAGCACCGGGTGTTATGTGTTACTGATGAATCAATAAATTCTACCCCTAAAGCTAATAATTCACCATATATTACATAACTTGAATTTAAATTTTAAAAAAGGAAAAATAAATAAACAATTAATTAAAAAAATAAATCCAGTGTTCTGAGTCTGATGACTGATATATTACTGAAGACTATTCTTTCTACGCATGCACGGTTATATAAAAAAAGGATTTTATTTTGATAGAGGTAAATAACCTGCTCAGCTCAGTCTATGTATTGACTATGTATAGAAAAGTTTAAGAAGTACATACTCTGGGCAAGTCAATACACTGAAAAAGAGACATTTCTAAAAATATAAAGGAGAAAAGCAAAATAACTCAAATGGAATGTTTCTAGTTAAAAACAATTTGACCCTACTGGCTCATTATATGATGCTATACAAATAGTCTTTTTTTTTCTAAGCTCAATTTCTTGATCTGAAAACCTTATATTAGTTATATTTGTTAAAAAGTAAATGCATAAATTATACTTGCTATACTCACAATTCAAATGGCATTATAGCAAACAATCAGAATTCCTGAAAAATATGAACTCTCATTTAGATTTAGAAATGCCAAAAGAAACTAAATGTAAAGACAGATACTAAAGCACCATAAACTGTTTGGCTATTAATATCTAAGAGGAAATATACATAACTACTTAAGAGATAAAACATACCTAATATTTAGATGCAGTATATGTTAATTGTATAGTTGCAAATGAAAGAATTCCTTTACATATGAATTTATATTCATACAAGACAATTAAACATGCCTGAGTGTGCATATA
This sequence comes from Spilogale gracilis, assembly GCA_004023965.1. Lineage (NCBI taxonomy): Eukaryota > Metazoa > Chordata > Mammalia > Carnivora > Mephitidae > Spilogale > Spilogale gracilis. The sequence continues at coordinate 40,255 of PITA01008723.1, forward strand.
TCTATGTGTGTGCATACACACTTTTCTGAGGCATTCATATAGTGAACCATTCAATAATGAATATTCCTGGCCAATTTAAATTGAGTTAATCTATACTATAGCTTAAGAGCAATTATTATGAACATATCTAGCAAATAGTATTAAATTACTGCAACTCCATTTGAGAAATATTATGATGGTAAAATATTTCTATATATCCTTGCAATTAAGCCACTAGGAAAAATATAAATAGAAGATTCATTTCTGTATGACAAGAGAAACTGATACATATATAAAGAAATATGCAGTTTTTACAGAGTAATGTCATCCATTTTTAATACGTATTACATTGAAATGAGTTCAATTATTTGAATAAAAACAAAGGGTCAAATTAAAATTACATTGAGTTTTTTTTTAAGTAAGGTAGCTTTTAGTTGTGTAAAAGTTTGGTTTGATGGTGAAATAGTTACCAATTCAATCATAACCTATAGCCTTGTAAAAATATGAGGCAGGAATCTGTGAGTGAGGTGAGGGTTAGAGGTACAGATTTATAGTTTTAACTGTATAGAGGTGATAGCAGAAGCTGGAGAAGTACTCATCTTTTTCCCCAGTAACATCAGTCCAAATTTTCCAAAATTATCTTACTGTTTACTGTGTAAACATCATGTCCTATTCAGTCTACTAAAGATTGGACACCTTCTCTTTCACTAATCTTCCACTATGGCTTAAAATATTGCCAGATATTTAGATCTCTTTCAAACAGAGAACTAATCTGTTTACACAATTTTTTCAACTGGATTTTCAAGGAGCTCCCAGAGTTTTTTAAAAATGTCTTCAGAGAACAGAAGTAAAACACCTTACCACATGATCAACATCTTCTCCAAATTAGAAAATTATAAAACATTTAATGCATTTCTGCACTAGGTTATTAAAGAAGACTATAACAAAAAGACAAATTATATCCTGAGGATTATTGTATCTGTATGAGTGTAAACTAAATTGGTAAGATCATTGGACTTTGGCATTAGTCGGTACAAGTAATCCAGGAATGAGAATCACTAAAATCAAAAGATAGGTAAAACATAAAAGGCAAGTTGTCTAACTATTCTGTCTAAAGCAGAATAAGGAAAGTTGTAGAAAACGAAATATATGACTATCTACAAAGCAGGATAATTATAATTCTAATTTTGATCTAGCAATCTTTTAACCCAAATATTCACCTAAATTCATACCAACAAATCCTGAGGTAAAGGAACATGCTTAGGTTCAGGTGGCAACTGTGGCAAATTTATATCAGCAGATTGATACAGATGTTAACTACAGTTAAAGTTTAATAGGAATATCACACAAACAAAATGACATGCAGATTGGCTACACCTAGAAATGAAACCTTTCATGATTTCAATAATCTATAGGCTTCATTGAATATGGGAGTGTAGTTGTGCTGTCAAATATAATTTAATTACAATATTGAAGAAAAAAACTTCTGAGACACAGTTCCAGGATTTGCAGGGCCCCAGATCTTTTTCAGGGTCTGCCTGGTTAAAAAACCCAAGACCCATTCAAGCACACATAATTCAGGAGGCCTGCCTGCCAGCAATAAAGGCCGAAATTGGATACTTGGTGAGATTAATTACCTAGATAGGGCTTGATAATGCAAGTCAAATGGGAATGTAATTAAAGTGCACCCTCCATGAAAATTATTCATTGCTGATGGATCAGGTGACAGATAAATCAAAAGGCATTTAAAAAAAAAAGACTACAGGTTAACTTGAAGCAGGTCTTTCCTCTTTATGAAACTCTGTAATTGCAGGTGTGGAATTCACTCTTGCTGTCCTATCCTCATCAAGATACCATGAGACAAAAAAATGAAGATTGTAATGTAATCTGTTAGAAACAGAAACCAATAGAATAACCATTAGAATCACGGTTACAAACAAAAGGTCAGCTAGACTAGAACCTGTTGGCTGGCAGCTTTCTGAGGAGAACATCACTCTGTGTTCATACTATAATGGCGATTGCAACCATAAAAGAACAAGTGATGAATTAATAAGTTGACTAGTCCCCAGGGTGCAATTCTTACAGATGAAAGTCATGCTGGGGTAATCAAACAGAGTTATAAATTAGATAAATTGAATGGCATAAGAAGTATTTTATATCATCATTATTAAATAAAGTCTTCTTGGATGTGTTGTTAATTCTTTACTCTCAATACATTTATTTACAGTCTAAGAACAATAAAAAACAGTGTTTTATAACAATGGCAGGGTATTTTCAGTTACCCAGAGGGACACTAAATCTAATTTCCACCTTGAGTTCTTTTAGATGTGTTTATTATACACCTAAGAGAAGATAGATGAAACAAAATGTCCAATTAAATGATAGTTATTGGAAAATATGGCTTTATATGTTACTCATTTGCTTGCTCTAACTAATGAAGATATCTTACTTTTATTGACCTGTATAAAAACTTGTAACAATTTTCTTGTTCGTCAGAATAAACTTAATATTGAACGGAATACTATGTCATCTAGTAGATGGATATGGAATTCACAAAAGAAGACAACTGCTGTTAAAAAAAACAATAGTATAAAAGTTGAAAAATCTTTGTTCTATGGAAGTCTTCAATAAAATGTAGATACTAACTTATTACTACACACTTTTGAAAAATTCCCACTTTTTATTTCATTTTAACTTAAAAAAGACAAAATTTGAGTTGAAATTCCCCCTCAATAATCCATCATTCTAATATCACATAAAAGTCTTTCAAATTAAAAGACAATCAAAATAATAGAAACCAATTTTGCAGTATTACCTACAGGCAATTAAGAGGCTCATCACAAATACTCTAACCTAATTATAATAAAGTAATATTTCTAAAATTGTTTCCAATAAAAATAAACTTTATATAACAGCTCTTCCCACATGGTCAAAACTCAGAAGATAATTCATAAGCAAATACACAGTAAGATTTTAGGTATGTAAATTTGATACAGGGTCTGCTTGTGTTTGAAGTGCTATAGGTAAATGTTTAAAAAATACATCTGTCAAAGAACTTATCTGTTTATAGTTCTCCATTCCTAAAGGTTACTGATTAAAATTGAAAATAGGCATGGCAAACACCCAAGATATTATATCAGAAGACACTGCTTTTTATGTTCCCTGCAGGTTCCAGTAAGTAACTTAATCCCAACCAAACTATGAAGTAAACTGTTCATGATTTGTCAGATTAGCTGATGCTTGTCCAAAAAAAAAATGGTCTAAAAAAGAGTCACCAGGACACTATAATTAAGATCCATTCATCCATTTCATCCTTGGATTGAAGAAAATAATGAAACATCAAAGAAGTCAGACAGCAATCTAAAAAGGTCAGTTAGTATCTTTTCAAACATAACACCAGTATTTAATGCAGCAGGTGCACCAGAAGTAACTTACAAATCATATTACTATCCAAGGTTGGTTGAAATAGCATTATTTTTACTTTCTCTTCTTTGTTTATGTCATTTTTAAGGATAAAGGAGATGTTAAAAATAAAAGGTAAAGTATTAGTATTAACATACTGACCGAAGATAGCAAGAATAAAGTTTCCAAACTTTTAGATGGGTCTCCGAATTTTCTATAGGTGAGTACATGATAGGGGGCATAGTTTAAAATGTCTGGGAGAAAGAAAAGAAACTAGGGAGAGCAATATGAAAGCAGAAACATAACATAAAATGTAACTATAAATATAGTCACACACATATTATATATTAACAGAGATAGTTTTCATAAGATCAGTGCAGTCACTTGATTTTATAATAATATTTCAAATTAAGAATGATAATAAAGATATTAGAGGAGGCAGTGTTATAAGTGTATAGTTTATCTTTATGGAATTAACATCTTTCCTTTTATGACCTCCACTGAGATTACCAGGTTCTCAGCAATGAAATTTATGTGAGGCTAAATTTGGGTTCTTGGTGATGTCAGAGATGTGCGAAAACAGGATGAGATGTCAAAACAAGGAGAAAACAAGGTTATGATAATGTATTAGAAAAGAACAAAGGCAGTAATATTTTTCCAAACAAAATTCAGACTCATAATCTATCTTAGAGTTTTTACCAGTCTGATAAATGTTGTATGAAATCAGCATAAAAAATAATCTATTACAATTCAATTCAGCCAACATTGTGCACTTATACCACACATGCCATTGTGTTACGCTATTTTCAACCATGACAGACATGATTATGACATTTTCTACTCCAAGTTGTCTATCAAAATTCTTTCTCATGGCTCAAAATTATCCTATGAAATGGACTTTCTTCCGTCTTCATTCTGTTGACCTCCTGTGACATTTGATTCTACGATTAACTGACTTGGAAAATATCCCTTCCTTTGGTTACTATGACAGTCTGCCTATCCAACTCTTTTTTGGTCTCTTTCATGTTGTTTTGATATTTGGCCAGCCTCCTGTTGTTATTCTCAAAACTCCTCTCTCAAACTTTTAACTTATAGCTCTATCTCCTCTTCCTCCCAAAAAAGCCATTCATTAACTTGTCATCTATGGGTTTGTGATTCCCAAATCTGTAACATTTAGGCTCCTCTACCATTTCAATGCCTATTCCTCTAGAAATATATATGTGTTCATAAAACATATGAGGTTAAAAAGTACACATAGTTAAAACTGTCTATATACATGCCTATACACATAAATACATCACATTTTATGTGATGTCACAGGAGCTAAAAGTGTTATCTTTAAGGGAATTAGTAACATTTGAACAAACTGTACAATAATGATACAGCTTAGCTAGTGTCTCTGCATTTTATTACCATATATGATTCCCATTATGAATGCTATGCTCAATGTCCTGCATCTTTCTCTATGCTGAAGTTAATGATCAAATATTATTAAAAATTGGGACCCTAATTATCTGATGTCAACCTGTTATGGATAATTAAGAACCGCGTGTGTTTTAGCTATGATAATTGTTTTTCACAGATCTTTTCTAGTGCTTGTGTCTTAAACAAGTTAAGCAGCTACAGGACCGCAAGTACATCTTTGCCCCGTATTTGTCAGAGGACATACATCATCTACTCTGCCTTCTCCCTGATTAATTTTGTTCGGTTGCAGCAATTATCTCTCCCTATGTGACAGACCTTTGTAAATGAAATGCAAGGAATTTGGATCGTTTTTCCTAGTTTTTACCTCTTAACTGATCCTTGTTTCTTGCTTACAATAGTATTAAGGAACGGAAGTCACAAAGCAGCTTCAATTGACACAAGTTCCAACAGATCTCCACAGTGGTAATTGACACATCTGAAAAGCAAGACCTCAATAGTGTTCTTTCCTTTACCCTATTACTTAGATCATTTGGTAAAAACCGTTAATGATCCTCTTGGATCAATGCCTTTTGCTTGTAGCTCTAATTTACTGCATTCGATGATTAGTACAGATGTTTTTGTGGATGGCTCTGCATCATTCCGCCAAATTGCTTGTCTGAATCAAATTTGCTTCAATTCATCACCAATGAAGCAAGGAATAAAATAATCAACATTTACTTTCTCTTAACACTGGTACCAAAAATAGAACAACGAAATGCTTGTCAATTTAAGAACTATCTTTTACCTTTTTCAAAGCTATGCCCCTTAGCTTATCCAAGGGCTTAAAATGGTCTGTATGATTGGGTGTAGCAGAGGGTAGGAAATGGAATCGAGAGGAACCAAAGTATGTACTTAAGTTTATGAGCCTGAGGTTTTCTTAATTGAGGTATAATTAATACACAATATTATATTAGTTTCATCATCAAAGTTTTATCATCATCATCATCATCATAATGACCCTCCTCCTCATCACCAATTCACATTATGTGTATTCATCTACATATGAATAATGTATAAAATTACCATCCACTGGCTTTTCATTCTCTGAAATATAGCTTATCAATTTTTTGTTCTTCAATGATTTTTTTTCTGAAACTGTGTCTATCTTCACAATGTTATTCCTTTAATAATACTTCAGGGAAATGATTGTGATAGTTTGCTCTGTAAGAACTAAGCAAACAACCCACAGATTAAAACATTTTTGTACCATGGAACAGCAGCACCAAATAAATCAGGTAACCAGTTTTGGTCAACTAAGAATCAAGCAGAAATCACTTCCTGATTCAATTCCTATTGACAATCTTTTACAAATGTGTTAATTTATATTCTTAGCACAGTAATCCTATATACATATATTTTTCTCTTTTATTATTTATAATTGTGTAATACTTCCAGAAAAAGCAACTGAATTCAATATATATTGACCTGGGTTTGTACTCTGAAAAATTCTTGCATATTTTATTTAAAGCTCTGGTGTTAACTTGTCTTTTGCATTATTTCTTGCTAAAATTGAAGAGTAGGTGGTCTTGTTAGTCACATTTCAGTTAAAACAGATTTTCTGTATCTCACTTGAACAAACTTCTTGACTTCAAAAGTAAACTAGCTATTTCTTTATAAATAATACTCTACTAAATGCATTTTCAATTCACTACAATCTCTACTCAATAAACTTAACAGTAGCAAAATGAAGGACTGCCTATTAAGAGCAAGACATATAATAAGAATTACTTTACATAATTCCATCATTATCTACCATTCCAGGACAATGATCCTAATGGGCAGTCATATATTTTGTTGAAGAGTCTATTTAGAGGAAGCTTAAATTTAACAAGTTACAAATTTAAATCTCCAAAATATAGTTCTAAAAACTTTTTCACTAGAAAATCCTAAAACAGCACTCATTTCTTAATCATGTAGAAATTGCTAGTTTAAAATTGCCCCCAAAAATGTTTTTAAAGATTTTATTTATTTGACAGAGAGAAACACAGCTAGAGAGGGAACACAAGCAGGGGGAGTGAGAGAGGGAGAAGCAGGCTTCCGGCCGAGCAGGGAGCCCAATGTAGGACTCGATCCCGGGTCTCCGGGATCATGACCTGAGCCAAAGGCAGTCGCCCAACCAACTGAGCCACCCAGGTGCCCTAAAAATTGCCAAAAATTTGAAAACCTTGCTCAAGCTTGAAAATTCAGAGACAAACTACATAACTTACTTTATATAGAATGTTCTGTACCATCAAAGTAGCACCTTCTATAATTTATGAGATAATAAACTGGCTCTGTTTAAAAAAAAAAAAAACTGCCTTGGATGTCAAAAGCAAAATATTACTATTGGTCTTTCTGGTACTTACCAATGCATTGTACTAAATAAATTTATTACCTTTTTGAGAAGGAGAAATCATAGAAATGCTCAAAATTCCTTCAACTCCCACTACTTATGTCACCCACAAAATTGTCTATGCCTGTCCTATGCATATGAAAAACAAATACCTTCCTTCAACATATTAAAAAAAAACAAAAAAGAGAAATTTATTATCTCATAATTCTGGAGGCTGGAAGTCCCAGATCATGGTCTGGAGGGATTCACATTCTCATGAGACCACTCTTCCTGGCTTGCAGATGGCCACCTTCTCACTGTGTCCTCACACGGTCTTTCCTCAGTGAATGTACATGAAGAGAGAGCAAGCTCTCTGGTGTCTCTTCTTATAAGGACACTAAGCCTATCAGGATTAGGCCCCAACCGCATGATCTCACTTACCCTTAATTACCTTCCTATGATCCCTATTTTCAAATACAGTCACACTGGGGGTCAGGGTTTCAACACATGAATTTAGAGGAGGACACATCAATTCATAGCAATGTTATAATTGAGTTGTTACACAAATTAACTCTTTCTTCTCAGATCTTTAAATACAATTATCCACAAAATAGCAAAGCTGAGATCAAAGACCTTAAGATTAAGATATATTCAATTGAAAATATGAAAGGCTACTTAAAAAACCTTCTCCTAGGGTTCTTTCAAATGTTCACAGAGTCCTTCCATTCAAAAGCCTGCAGATCAACTTGTTAATAACCTCAACCTAACTTCAATATAAGCAAAAAGGTTCATTATAAATATTAATAAAATCAGAAAAGCGTGGATGTGGCAACTCACATAGACACTGGGAATGAAAAATATGGAGGTCACATGAAGGTGAAGATGTGGGGTTGAGAACACAGGTAGTTCAGGGACATTTACATATATTTTACATATATTTTAATTGAGAAAATTCATAGAACGGTATATGATATAGTCCTAATATGTCACAAAACTACAAAAAGGAAAAATATTAAAATATGTTATGAGAGGTGCCTGGGTGGTTCAGTCATTAAGTGTCTGCCTTTGGCTCAGGTCATGGGCCTGGAGTCCCAGGACTGAGTCCTGCATTGGGCTCCCTGCTTGGCGGGAAGCCTACTTCTCCCTCTCTCACTCCCACTGCTCATGTTCTCTCTCTAGCCGTGTTTCTCTCTGTCAAATAAATAAATTTTTTTAAAAATAAATAAATAAATAAACAAACAAATAAAAATATAATACATTATGAAAAATATATTTAGATATATTTTAAGTGGGGTGTGGAGCCAATAACTGGGCTCAAACTCACAACTTTAAGATCAAAACCTGAGCTGAGATCAAGAGCTGGATGCCCAACCAACTGTGCCACCTAGGTGTCCCTCTATTCAATGTTCTATTAAAAGAAAAAAAATAATTTTATCTTCAGCAGATTTTCAAAATATGAAGAATTGTAAAAGTCTTCAAATATAAAGGTAATTTATAGCTTAATACTCTGAAATAAAAGTCCTTTAAGTTTTGTTCTAAATCTCAGCTTAAATATCAAGATATGGTAAAATCTCATTTTAGGATTCTAAATATATCTATAGTTTCAAGACCAAATCACAGAATTTTTATACTTGAAATCATTACCTTATATATTTATTGCATAATATAAATAAAATTACATTGAATTCTAATTAAACTTTATATTAATCTTGATAATCTTAGAAAGTCTCTTTTCATATTATGATATACAAAGAATGCATATATTTAATTCAACAAGTTTACTAATAAGCATGTGCCCCGGGCCCAGCTGGTTACAGAGGCTAGAGAATAAGACCAAGGATATCACTGTTTGCTTACATTGTGAAGTCTAAGGGGAAAGACAGACATTTCACAGATAATAGGTCACAAATGTGGTAAGAAAATCCATGATATACTTACTGTAAGATCATATCACAGAAAGATGTCATTTTCTACCAAATTTCCATTGTAAGTTTGGGATGTGAAGATACCATATAGACATCTGGGTCTTTACATGTGAAGTGGTCAGCACATACCAAGTACTCAGTAAATCCTAATCGTCAGTATCAATGCCAAAACGTTTGCCAATTTTATTAAAAAGTATCCAGAAAGATCTACCTTTATGTATGTGTTTTAATTACTGACAGTCACCAAAGAAAAACTGTAAATGTATCTACATGTTTATTTTTAAATTAATTGTGTCAAAATACTTAAATAATTAAATTTCACTAATATAGTCTAAGACTCTAACTTGCTAAACTAAATTATATGTATAAATTTCTAAAATATCATGCCCTAAGGCATGCATTAGCATGACTGAATCCTATTCTGCCTTTCAGATACATCAGGTTTATAAAGTAACTAGAAACATGACAGAAATGTGTATTTTGAATGGCTTACTGTTAAAGGAATCTTAGTTGATTTTTCTGTTGTAGCGTGCATGTGAGTTTATGTACGTATGTTTTGTTTGTTTGTTTGTTTTAAAGATTTTATTTATTTTGACAGAGAGAAACACAGCCAGAAAGGGAACACAAGCAGGGGGAGTGAGAGAGGGAGAAGCAGGCTTCCCACTGAGCAGGGAGCCCGATGTGGGACTCCATCCCACGTCTCCGGGATCATGACCTGAGCCGAAGGCAGTCGCTCAACCAACTGAGCCACCTAGGCGCCCCTATGTATGTATGTTTTAATAAAGCTAACACTATTTCTACAAAATGTTTTTTGCTGGTAGTGGTGGTGGATTTCTTTTTTCACATTTATCTCATTTTACTTTATGGAGATTGCTGTGTTTCTTATTACTCGATATAATCAGTAAATGCTCTCAAACAAGAAAATATATTTTCTTAATATCCTGTTCCCTTAAAATACAAATCAAGCTTATAAATTCCAAAGAAATATCAAAATGTAAGCTTAAATAGGAATGATTTATTTTAGTTACAAGACACATAACTTGATGGCCTACCATTTTAAATCATTGAAAAGAGATGATCTGAGTTAATTTATGAGAAAAATAGTCACAGTTGAGTCACACTAATAAATGTGAGTGAAGATATTTCTGAGTAATACAGGAAATGACTTTTGTGACTATCTCCTTTTTGTATAAATTTGCTTCTGTATAATGTCACATCATATAACTCTAGGGTTATATTTCATTTGGGACACTGTAAACATTACAAAGCTAAATAAAAAGAACAGTGAAGCAAATGTTAATTTTGACAGAGAAATAAGGTCTAAACACTTGAAAACATAAGAGAAATTAGTCAAATTAATATATGCAGGAGTACTTTTGAAGTTTCTTATAAAAGGGCAATAAAATCATAGTCAGAAGGCAAATACTACAGTAACAAGCATTCTCTCCAAGAGATTTATTTATTAATATCCTCCAGAAATAATACTTATTAGTTCCCTTTCTCATTGAAAAGAAATTAATTTATCACCAGACCATTGAATCAACCAGCAAATTCCCATGGAAAGGACTGTAGAGTGAAATTCTTAAAAAACAGTAGTCCATGATAAGATTATGTAACACTAAATAATTCCAGGTGAGCAGTGTATTTGATTGCAATAATCTGGGATGCTGTTATGGATTGCCCACATTCTCCTCCGTGAAGAACTGAAGAATTTATTTGCCCAGCTGCTGAGATGGCTGCTAGAAAAGCAGACCTCAGTTCCCTGCCCCACTCTAGAATTTCCTTGTCTGAAATATGACACCATGCTCCTTCCTAGGCTCTTTCCTGCAGCTGTGTCTGGACAACACAGAGGTATAAAAGCCTGACACTCTTCTTCAGCTCTAGACAATATGGAGGTCCCTTACAGGTGGAGAGCTCCCCATGGAGTTGGCTGAGAATTCCTGGAGAACTCACCAGAGCTCAGCTTCCCTTCTGCTCCAGTCTTGCTCCCTTCCTTCCTCTTCCTGTGGCCTGATCCCAAGTGCATGTCCTAATACCTAATAATATTAAGGGTCTGCTTCCTAGAGAGCCCAATTAGGGAAACTGCATCCCCTTTCAAGTGGTTATAGTTTTCATCTTTAATTCCTACCCAATGCTTTCTAGAGGATTCTAACAATTTTTAATCCCCTTAAAATTATGGTATCTGTACATGTATTACTCAGCTATAAATTACTCCAAATTTCAATCAACAATGCACTGCACAATGTATAGTCTCTATTGTATTATAACTTCCCACCGGACTATGGGTCTAAGTGGGTTCAGAGGTCTTCTGTCCCAAACTTCTCCTTTACTTAGGAGGGCTACATGAGTTCAAAGAAGTTAAACTATTAAATTTTGACACTCTTTTTTTTTTTAAGATTTTATTTATTTATTTGACACAGAGAGAAAGAGCACAAGCAGGTGGAGCAGCAGACAGAGGAAGAGGGAGAAGTAGGCTCTCCACCAAACAGAGAGCCTGACGTGGGGCTCCACCTAAGACTATGGGATCATGACCTGAGCCGAAGGCATTCGCCCAACCCACTGAACTACCCAGGTGCCCCTTGACACTCTTTCCATGTACATTTTACATTTGAAAAATACCAAGAACATAGTAAGTGTTCAGTAACTAGTCACTCTATTAGTTCTGCTATTATAATTGTTATAGTACTATAACACACTTTTCCATTCTAATAAATGTAACTGGTATTAAGCTAAAAGCTCAATTTTCATAGTATGAGGAGTCAAGTAGCATGATACCATTTCAGGAGAAAATTCAGTTCAAAGAACTGAAACAACTTATCTAAAATTAAGTAATTGTGTCATCGAATATCAAATCCTTTGCCTTTTCCATTCATGTCTCAATGTTTCCACTCTTGTAAAATCACTTAACTCTCCTCTGTATGACTAGATTCCTCACTGGAATTAATTGCACAACATTCATTGTACAGCTTGCATATAGAAAGAACTGTGTTACATGGTAAAGGTACAGATGAGCATAACATAATCACTGACCTGAAGAATAATTGCTGAGTCCCTTAAATCTCTTTGGGGGTAAGACCATATATTATGATTTTGTATGCTTTAAAAATCGTCTGATTTTTTAAGTGATTCCACAGTGAACTGAGGTACGATAAAAAGAGACAATTTTAGGGTAACCTGTTTTTATGAACTTTCATACTTCCGCAGAGTATTTTTGTATTAATGCACTTAATTTGGAGAAGGAATGTAGTGGCACTTACAATGTTTTAATGGGAGGGGTCCTCTTGAGGATCTACAATATGATTCGCTTGTTCTTCTGGCAAAATTAAATCCATTCCACTGTTCTACACTTACTGGTACCTTCTCTGTGAGGACCTCCTTTTGCCCACAGATAGAATGAATCATTCTTTCTTGGGGTTTCTGTATTTTGTTCCTAATAGTCTACAAAGGCATCACATTATATTCAAGTGCTCTGTTATAGTAGATGTGTAACTAAATATATCTACTACAATATGGGCCCCAAGCTTTACCTTCCTATCCTCAGCATCCTTGACAGTATTTGATACAAATTACTCGGCACAGTTGTCTGAGTTAATATTATAATTGTTATTAAAAAAAAGCATTTAAACTGTCAGCTCTTAGAACAGTTATATAATTATTAAGATCATCTTTGTTCAAGAGAACCTTCCAATAAGGAAGAGTTAGGATCATAATGTCATAAATAAAATGCAGGGTATTTCCCCTTCACTTAATATGTTTTTCAAATACCTCTGACATACATATTTTTGATACATGTGACTTTACCCGTAATAGGTCATATCTTTCTTAACAAAATAAAACAAAAATGAAAAGTATATATATATATGTCAGCCAGTTTCTGTAGGTCATATGTTCCTGGTAGGTACAAAAATTATTGAAATATGAATATCACATATTATTCTCTGTGCACTTTTCATCTTAAAGCTAATTATTGGTTTGACGTAGAATCTCAATCTTAAGATAACTTGTGACTTCTTAACAAAGAGTCACATTTTGCACAGGCAAAACAAAATTAATCTCCTCCCCCTCCAAAGTTATAAAACATAATTGTCAATTCCAAGCCCCCATTAATTCCCCCCCCCGACACTGGGAAAGATAAAGATTTTACTGTGTTTTGCCTTGACAGGTTCACAACGAGTTATATAAAGAGAGGATTAATTCAGCATTCATTTTGCTGCTCTGTACAGTAATATTTTTATGACATTAAAGAGTTTTAAGGTTTTTTCTAATATCTATCATCTAACATTTTCTCTCCATTTTCATCATGTCAAACTTCAGTGATCCAAAGAAGAGCATGTATCTCCAAGTGGCAGGTCAGGAGCTACAGCATGGTCCTTTAACACAAAAACCCTAGTCCCACCCTGAACGGAGCATATGGGGTCTTCTATGTGCTTCCACTTCCACAAGCACTTGTGAGGAAGGGGACTTGTGCTCCAGACTTCAAAGTTAATAGAAAAGAAGCTACAAAGTGTACATACTACCTTTCAAACGATTGGTGATTATTTTCTATCTTCACTCTATTCTTATCCAGACACATGGCAGATTCTCCTAATAAATCTTTTTATATAGGCACCAGTGGATTGCTAATGAGGAGAATAATGGACCAGAGATCCAGACTTAAACTCATCATTGAGAGACTACAGCATAAACTAGGTGGGAGGTGATGCTGTTTAGTTAATAGATAATGAACTTCAAGGATCATTGCAGGTTTCCATGGATAGTAATGAACACAGGCAAAATTTCAAACCATTACTCCTTTAGAAAGAGCAAAAATACAAGTGATGGGGAGCAGCAAGAATTGGGTATATAAATTAAATAAAACAGTTCTATATTTCTAAATATTCTAAATTTCCTCTGTTAAAAAATAAATGACAACTTCTGCCCTGTACTGGGGTTTCATGATCACGAGGGAGTCTGTTTCTCTCTTGGCCTCTCTGCACCATCTCACACCCACCACTTGTGCTCCCTTGAGCTTGCACCCGCATTTCTCTCAAATTAATAAAATCTTAAAAAAAAGAAAAAAAAGAAAAAAAAAACTTCTACAAATTCCTTTAATTACCACAGATTGTTGCTTTATTTTGATGCATTTCTTTTTGAAAGTAAAAAAAAAGCTAACTTTAAATTCATGGGGTTTTAGCATTTGAGATACAATAGAGACTAGGCAGTTATGTATTAATATTTTAATATAAAAATATAAACAATGCTTTTAAATTTGTTTATATTTTTTCTTTTTAAAAAATTTAATAGATTTACTGAGGTATAATTTACACACCATAAAATTTACTCATTTTAAGTGTACAATTCAATATTTTCTTTATTATAGGAGCAAAAACACAGATCCCAAAAGCAGTGTTTTGTGAACTCTATTTGTGGCATCAGTACTTGAGTCATAATCAAATATAAATAAAAATGTCCCTTCTATACTTGCTATCAGCAGGGATAAAAGAGCTATACCAACCCAGTAGACTTAAGAGTTTCTATTAATGGTTTTAAAGATAGCAGATACTGTTATAATCATCATCCTAAAATGTTTTGAACTCACTTTACATTAACTGTAAAGTTAATGGTGACAAATTTCAATATAAAGCAACACAAGCTAAAATATCTGATGAAATGATTTTAAGAGAATAGTAAATAAGGTCAGGGTAAATACAAGTAATCAAACCAAATCAGTTAAATTAGTTATTTATTTTGTCCAATTTTTGAAAATTTAAAATTTTCTAGGTTATTTTTCCTCCAGATTTCTGCTTTTACACAAGAGATTGCCTTTCAAATAAACATCAAAATGAAACCTTGAGAATAAGAACCCACTAATCTGTTCAAAATGGTAAGCATGAGACCATATGCATAGTTTTCATTTTGCAGATATAATTTTATAAGTAATATTTTGTTAAATTTGGCATGGAAGTAAAAAATAGATTAATCTATGTCCAATAATTTGGGATAGTATTGGTTTCTGACAGCCAGACAAAGATCAAGAAGATTTCATTATAAGCTTATTATGATGCTCACACAACTCAGTACTCCAGGGCAGGTTCTATTTTATTAATGATGACATGGCACTTGGCTACATCTACTACATAGCATCTTCTTTTGGCACCAAGACGTTGAGAAAGCCCTCAATTTCTGAAACTTCTTTCAGCAATAAGATTTTTCTGAAGATCTAGACAATCTCCAATTTCTGAAATTTCTCTTCCAACTTATATTTTCCAAAAGACACCACAACACAGAATGACTGAGTAGGGCACCTCAAATGCCATGGAGAAAGTAAATGAAGACACTTTTAGGCTAAGTTACAAGTTCATAATCATCATGGCTATTATTGGTTAATTCTATTTCTTTTTTTTTTTTTTTTTTTAAGATTTTATTTATTTGACAGAGAGAAACACAGCCAGAGGCGGAACACAAGCAGGGGGAGTGAGAGAGGGAGAAGCAGGCTTCCCGCCGAGCAGGGAGCCCGATGTGGGACTCGATCCCGGGTCTCCGGGATCATGACCCGAGCCGAAGGCAGTTGCTTAACCAACTGAGCCACCCAGGCGCCCCTAATTCTATTTATTTTGCAATCGTCATGAGATCCCCCAATATGTGCACTAATATTATGAGCAGAATACGGTCACAAATCTAGTACTTGAAATTCCGTCATGCAAATTTTAACACAAACTTGCCATATATTACAAATGTCACATTCTATGTGGTAAAATATCGGCTAATAGGATGTGAGACAGTGCACACGCAACTCTTTCACCATTCCTAATTATCATGTAGATTTTGATCATAAGCACATACCACACAAAAAAGTAAAACTACAAGAACTAGCCTACATTTCATTTTGTCCAATATTTCCACTCCCTTCCTCAGGATCTTTCAGCAGAGTTGCTTGTCTTAGAACAGTCTTAACTGCTTTACAATTTATCCCTTTTTATTTCTCCTGACAGATCTCTGGAGAAGATGTTAATGAGTCTAGCAATGGCTTAATAGGAAACCGAAGAAATAACAAAGAAAAGTTAAAGGTGTGAATAATCAACAGGCTGGAATCAACATGAATAATCGAGTTCTGTGTAGCCAAGTTAACTAAAAACTCAAGTGAGACACCTCACTTATTTAGTCGCATTATTCACTCAGTGAAGACAAACACAAAAACATACCTGCTTGACCAGTGGTGATACTGACGGCCGCAAAGAGCCTCTGGGATCGGCTTAAGTCAGAAACTCCATTGACAGCTTCCACTTCAAAAGTATAGTTAGCGTGGGCTAGAAGGTCCATGACAGTGACATAGTTGTCCTCTAGTCCAGTCTGCTGTGGCATGTATCCAATGTTACTCCCACAGGGAACACATTCGCCCTGCTCCCAACTGCACCGCTTACACAATATTCTGTAGGTCACATCATTTCTTCCCCCGTTGTCCGCAGGAGGACTCCATTCCAAACTCACTGTGGTTTGGTTGATGTTGAAAATGAGGTTCTGTGGTGCAGACGGAGGCCCTGTGGAAACCAAAAATATATAATCAAAAATAGAAACAAAACAAAACAAAACAGAAATTGAATGAAAGGATCTACATGGGCCATGAAGCTAGTGGCTCAATTACCATACAGAAAACTAGTTGAAATGCTTTCTTTTACATAAACATTTCATTACCTTTCCTAGAGAAGCTGCATAAAAGCCTCCTTGAATTCACTTGGCAAGAGGCTTTATTTATTTTCCATTTAATATGTCAAAATGAAAACAGGATAACAACTGTCTTTGTACTTTTGCCACAGTCTTTAGCTATTTTTCTTCTAAGCAATTAAAAAGAACAGTTAATGCACCTAAAAAAAAACAGTTGTGCAGTTGTTTAAAAATAGTCTCCCTTTTAACCATATAACAGAGAATACATCTATTCATTCTTAATGTGCTCAAGAATGATTTACAGCAAGTCTGGGATTGGCTTTGGATTTGGGTTGCTCCAACATTCACTAATTGAAGTACCAAGATGTGAGATTTGCACTATTTAGTGATGGAACTTTAATTTGGAAACCATGATTTTTTAATCACCTTTCACATCCAAGTAAGACTCAAATAACTCTTACATTTATTTATGATTCCTATTAGATACATGTGAAAAAATATTATTAAGATGCATCTTGATTTTGCAGTTGTGAAAGTTTCACTAAAGATGACATAAGATGTATCTATTCTCTGTTATTATTTAGCTTTATCAGTTCATGAAAAAAAATTCAAACATTTAATAATAATTAAGAATTCACTCACAAATCCGATGCCTATCTCAACAATATCACAATAATATAAATGAGTGGAAGGATTCTGAAAGTCCTTCCCTGCTTCACTATCATGAACTTACTTGTGCAGGCAACATACGGTGGATCAGATGGAGCCCTGTAATACCCATCCTCACATTCACATCTTGAGGAGCCTTCTTTATCAGAAAAACTGTGAGTTGGACAGCGAGAGCACTGAAGATCTTGAGAGGAAGATTTGTAGAACCCACGGCCACAGGCTGGGTATGCAAAAGAAAGTGAAAATAGCAACATGAGAGCAAATAGATGTCTTTAATTTTAGTGATATTTAGCAAAGAATAAAATAGGACATTTAATTTCCGAAAAACAAGCTCTCTATGGTAAAATTTTGTTTCAGTGTATATCAATAACCCACTTTTATAATACTACATTTTAAAGTGAAATACACACACACACACACACACACACACACACACACACACACAGACAATGATACAGCAACCTTGCACCTGTAGTTGGCATCAGTTCAACATCTAGAGCCCAAAACTGAATGAAAGCATAATTTAACTGGATAGAAATGTAGGATATTTAATTCAGGTAAGTTCAATTTCAATATCATTTACTTATTTGTTGATATAAATTAATATACTTCAAAGTTATGTTTTCATAATATAATGTGACAGTAAATTAACTTTTTATTGTGTTAATTTGGTCCATATTCAAAAAATATTAAAATAATTGCCTGACTAGAAATAACAATGATACAAAAAATTTCATCAGAAAATGGTAGAAATGCATACCCTCCCAAATTTTCAGAAAACTTCAAGATACAATTTTAACCAACTTTAACTTATAAGGCAGGCTTCTTTCCACTAAGTCAACTTCCTTGTTACTAAAAATAACAAAATCCTATGAAAAGGAGAAACCTATTCCACCAGCAATAAGGAGAAAGCCTTCAACTGTAAACAGATGAGGACTGTTTCTCCTCTGCTGAGAGAGGTTAATAGTAGTCACACTAATACAGCAACTGCTTTCAGGAACAAATAGACATGTACAAAGAATGTCTCTATCACCTCTTAGTGAGGCTGCTTTTACTCATTTAGATTCTATTTTCTATTACATCAAGTAGTCTTGATCCATTTTCTATCACTGATCATTTTATATATTTATCTTCAATTAAAATCTAGCAAATTAATTTTCATTATTTCAACAATTTTTATTAATGGCAATATACATTGAATATATTAAATAAGTTTAATTTACCCTTCATTTTATCAAATGAATATATGTTTAAGTTTTAGTGACTTCAAATTAATAGAAATTAATCATATCTATAAGGAAAGATTAGTGAATATTTAACATAAATTCAATTACGACTTTTAACTTATTATACTCACATTTACTTAATTTTCTCAATTTGGGCATCACTCAGGAATTTAATCACATTTTCATTTTTAGGTGAGATAATCATATCTATTCAAGATGGTTTACTGAGTTCTCTACTTTTGTCCACATGCTCAATATTTAATGCATAATTCTGATCAATTAAGAGCTCAAAATCATCTTTTGAGCTTCAAGAAAATAAGGCTATTTCACACAAATGAGACAAGTGCTTTAGATACTTAGAAACTTAATTTAAAGGTATGTTATACTGCAAAAGATAAGTGATAGATATATAAACTCATTTCCTTGTAAATATATGATCCACTACTGTCCTTGGAAGCCAGTCTGCCTTTAGTTGGCTTCCACAATTCAGACAAGAGCAAAGCATTCACAAGCATCTTAGGAAAAGAAGCTTAATACAACTACACGTGTTCTCAGTAGCAATTACTACAAACCTGAGGCACAGAAAGAACAATGAAATTGATTGCAAAATAGCATAATAAAAATATAACACTTTAAAATGTTTCTGAAGGTATCATCTTGCCACATGAAAATGGTTAACTGGTAAGATAAAGGATTTGGCATGGGTTTCTCAGGATAGAAATTCCTCTCTAAGTATTCACTGTACCTTGCTTTATGCATTGTCTATAATTCAATGATCATATATCCATAAGATAGAGAAGATCATGTTTTACTCATAACCTGCAACTTGATAGCATTAAGGACCAGAGAATTTAATAAGAAAAAGAGCCAGAGAGAAGAGATATGTGCTGACAGTCTTTAATGACTTGTGTTATTTAACTAGGAGAGGAGGTTAGGGAGCAGGGAAATGGGGAGCACAATGGTAACATAATTTATCATCTACCAGGGAAAGCTTCCAGAATTAGTAAGCAGCAAACTACCTAGTGGAATCCTGCACAATCCTCATTCTCCCATGGCAAATAAAAGCTTCTAATAAAGGTGTATTCCTATTTTTCTTACAAATAAGGAAGGACATTTCTTGCTTAACTTTCATGGTTTGTAGAATATGTATGGTACCTCATGTAGAGAAATTTAAAACCCTTATCACTCAACTTTCAAAGTTACATTAAATTCTGTTACCACTTTAACAGATGGAAAAGCAGATCTGAAACCAAAGTAACCTGAGTTCTTCAAATAATTCTGTTTGTCTAGGTTAAAACTGGATTTAGAACACAGGGCTACTGATA
This sequence comes from Spilogale gracilis, assembly GCA_004023965.1. Taxonomy (NCBI): domain Eukaryota; kingdom Metazoa; phylum Chordata; class Mammalia; order Carnivora; family Mephitidae; genus Spilogale; species Spilogale gracilis. The sequence goes on from PITA01008723.1 coordinate 60,197, forward strand.
CTCAACCATATGCTATCCACCAGCCTTGACTGCTCAATGAGCCAAAGTCTGGCACTTATTCAATAGGTCTCCAGGGCTCTAGCAACCCTAAAAATTAATTTTCGATGGGCCCCTGTTGTCTTTTATTATACCCTTTTACTAATTAAGAGCTATTATTTTAATTTAGAAAACTATGAAATAATAGCCTAGCACATCTCACAGAAGAGATACCAAATAGGTATTCTCAATTGCACTGCGAATTTTGGCACAGAAGATGCCTGCAAGATTGTGGCATACATGCATGGCTATCATTAAATAGATAATGATAGAGGCAGTACCGGAAAAATGTGGTCATCAAAGTCTTAACATTTTTCCTTTGAAGTAATATTCTGTTTCAGTTAAGTTAATATTGAAAATAATAAGTTGTGACAAGACAGTTTTCACTTAATCTCTAGGAAGACTATTAATTTAGAGTTATTAAAAATAAGTACAAAATCGTTGGAGCTATGGTGTTAAGAGCAAAGCCAAGAACATGCAAAGGCATAAACTGTATCTCTTAGGATAACAGTTAGCGACTGGGTGGTAAAAAAGTTCGGAAAGGAAGTAACAGATGCAATTAAAATTACAATTTTAGATGAGATATCTATACAAAATAGCTTGAGTAAAATATCCAGTGTGAGGAACTGGGGTGAAGTGGCATCTCAGAATCAGCCACATAGGGAAGAACTAAGTGAGTTCTTCAATGGCTCCCAAAAAGGAAATCAAGGCAATCTCTCCTTTCTACCAATGCAGCTGGTTTTCTAAAAAGTACTAGTAAAAAGTTTTTAGAGGTAAATGCCTTCTGAAACCCCAAAGATACATTCCCTTGCTACACAACTATGAAGTGTGCAAGAATAACTTTCTAGGAATTATCCGATGCAGTTTTAAAACTTCTTTCTTCGCTTTTATTTCTCAATTGTTCAATACCATTTGAACTCAAAGCAGACGTTAACTCATATAGGACAAGTGCTATTGTAAAGTTAGTTACAACAAGAAATATACAATTTTAATTTCCTGCCTCTTGATGTTTTTGCTTTTTTAACTGAAGATTATTTTAAGGTAATGTTCATTAGACTGATGAAGAGTGGGAATATGTATAAAATCTGTTTTCCACATTTATATTTGTAAAAATAATCTTTCACATATCATTTGAGTAATAGTATTTTTTCAGTGTTACCACAAAGGCCTGGAATTGATTCTTTTGACTATTTTTTTCAGTCCTTTAGGGCCCTAATAAATAAAATAACAGGTTCATTACACCAGAGCTGAGAACCATAATCTTGTCAGATTTCATACACCAAGCAAGTTTTCACTTAGTGCATTCTTTACATGAAAAGCCATCAAAGAAAAAGGCAATCTGGGAAGCACGTGAAACTTCTGTTTACCATGCAGCACTAAAAATACAATGCAATACATCCACTAAATTATGTTACAATGAACTATATTACAGAACCTGTTATATTATCTACTATGATGAAATAAATATAATTTATTATGTTCAATTTCAACTATAGTTCAATGAGAATAGTGGCCCCATGTAATTATATTGGTTCAAATAATGTTCGAGATTTCAATTCTTTTTAAAAAAAAACACAAAAGGCAATAGGTTTCCCATGTCTAAATGAATTCCTTAAAAGTAATAATACTGCAACAAATTCTGAACACAAGAACATTTAAATACATGAGAGTTGTTACTAAAGCCTTGTATTCTGGGACATCTGTGTGGCTCAGTTGTTAAGCATCTACCTTTGGCTCAGGGCCCTGGGATGGGGCCCCCGCATTGGGCTCCCTGCTTGGCAGGAAGCCTGCTTCTCCCTCTCTCACTCCCCCTGCTTGTGTTCCCTCTCTAGTTGTGCTTCTCTCTGTCAAATAAATAAATAAATAAAATCTTAAAAGAAAAAATACAGCCTTGTGTTCTGATTTCTCAGTTAAACTCTTCTCACAATCAGATTCCATCCTTGTGTTCAATGGATGTCAAGTAGTTTAAGCAACAGGGTACCAGGCCTTTGAGCATATACTTGGATGACCCACACAGTCTGTGGATCAGGGTACTGGTTGAACAAATCTTTGTTCAACACAGATGAATGATTCTAAAGGACATCCATCCTAAAAGCCATAGACATAATTCTGGGTAGGTTAAGCAATTAGGTGAAATGGAATGTCTCTTCCTTCTGAATGAGGGTGCAGACACTCAAACTCTCTCTGGTTCTTTAGGTTTATGACCTATAAGGGTAAGCTTGTGGGGGGGCATATCCTATCGATTATATTTCTAAGACCCTTTCCCACAAACTGGTTATTCCAGAAAATTCACATACTTCTAGAGTTCTTCTGGTCCTTAATGGACTCACTTTTTGGAAATCTTAAGCTCCACTTCTAATCTCAGGCACACCTGACACCATCCTGATAATTATCTATATCTTCCTCACTTGTCCTCCATGACTATACACTAAGGGTAATTGAAAAAACACTAATGACTTGGTCTTAATGAAATAATTGAATCATTACTAGGGTCTGGAAATTTCTATATTTTAAAAGCTTTCCAAGTGTTTAGCACCACCATCCAGCAAGTCCCAGGTCTCTTCTCCAACTATCAAAATTTCTAAAGAAAGCATGACAAGATATCTCCATCATAAAATTGATGAGGGAGGTAAAATGAGATATTCTTAAGAAATCTAATAAATTAGAATTTCAGGAAAAATTAAAATGAAGAATGAAAAGTCATTAATAAGCCAATCAAAAGTAGGCATAGAATGTGAATAAATAGTTATATGGAAGACATACAACAGCCAATGAGCACACACAAGAATGATCAATATGATTAGCCACCAGAGAAATGCAAATCAAAACCACAATGAGATACTACTTATACCTAGTAGGATGGCTATAAGATAAAAAGGCAGATAAAACAAGCATTAGTAAGAATATGGAAGCGTTAGACTCCTTCTATCTCACTGTTACGAATGTAAAATTGTGCAGCCACTTTGAACAAAAAATGGCAAAAGTTAAAAGTACTTAGTTACCAGATTAGCCAACAACTCCACTCCTAGGTATATACCCAAGAGAAATAAAAATGTGTATCAACACAAAAACTTGCATATAATTGTTCTCAGTGAGATTATTGATAATAGCCAATAAAGTAGAAACAACCCAAATGTGCATCAATAAATGAACAAATACAATAGAATATTATTCAGCAATCAAACATGGATGAACCTTCAAAACATTAGGCTATGGTGAAAGAATCCAATCACAAAACATTTCCCTTATATGAAATGTCCAGAATAAATAAACCCATACAGACAAAGTGTATATTAGTGGTTGTGAGGGGCTGAGGCAATGAGGAGAAATGGAAGAGTGACTGTTAATGGGTGCAGGGTTTCTTTTTGAGGTGATGGAAATGCTCTAAATGTGATTTATAGTGATGGTCATACAACTCATGACTATACTGAAAAACCATTGAATTGTTCACTTTAATGGATAAATTGTACAGTATATGAATTGTATTTCAGTAAATCTAATGAAATTCATTAATAATACAACTTCAAATTGAACATGAGTAAGCAAGCATTAAGAATAAATGCCAAATTACATCTGTCGATAATATGCTAGTTTGTCTTTCTAACACATATACTCTATATCCATCTATTTTATAAAGCCAGAATTAGGGGGCACCTGGGTGGCTTAGTCTTGTTAAGCTCCTGACTCTTGATTTCAGTTAAGGTCATGAGATCAAGCCCCACAAGAGGGTTCTATGCTCAGTGGGGCGTCTGCTACTCTCCCTCTCTTTCTCCCTCTCCTTCTGCACCTTCCCTACTTGCAGGCTCTCTCTCTCTCTCAAATAAAGTGATAAATCTTAAAAAAAATTAATGCTGAAGTGATGTGTAATAAATTAAGTACGAATTATAAAAATATTGGAAAATTTTAAATCTATAATCCAGAGTATAATCTATAATCATTGATTATAGATTAATTTGATTTATAATTGATTTTCCCTTGATAATTATAGTTTCATAAATAATAATTTTATCTGAGGAGTAGCAATTTTATTTGAAAAATTTTATAACAATGGAAAAAGATTCTTATCAAAATCACATTTAGGATAGATTTTTAATTATACAAAGTTTTGTTTTGTTTTTTTTAACTAGAAGCAGTTGCTGCTTCCTTTTTCTCTTTTTATAAATTTTATTTTTCATTTGACAGAGAGAGCGATCACTGGTAGGCAGAGAAGCATGCAGAGAGAGGGGGAAGCAGGCTCCCTGCTGAGCAGACAGCCCGATGTGGGGCTAGATCTCAGGACCCTGAGATCATGATCTGAGCAGAAGGCAGAGGCTTTAACCCACTGAGTCACTCAGGTGCCCCCAAAGTTAGTTTTGTGTGACTATCTGAATAGACCTGAAACATCATTTTGGTTTACCCTCATCTCTTTGCCAGACAAGAAAAGCCTCAGCCCTTCCCCCTCGCTGCTATCCTAAAGTAACCAAATACAACTAGATTCAGCTTTTTCAGGTCTCACTCTCTGTTTCCAGACTTGCGATTTTAAGCACAATTGAACTTTTTCTGAAGGAATTATGTGTATGTGTCTGTGTGTAAAATATGAGGCTTTGCAGATGTTTCCGGCTGCAGTTAAGCAGCTGCAAAGAGTTTATTAATTATGAACTATAAGTGGATTGTTCTGTAACTGAAACTTTCTGAGACATAATATTGTTGTAGAATCCACACACATACATAGGTATTCTAATGACTACTGTTATTTTATTTATTGCAGATGAACATTGTACTTAATCCAGAGCCTAATTCAGAGCAAAATTAGTCTGTTTCCATAGGATCTTTCAAATACTTGTGTCATATTAATGTCTATGCTCTATAATGCAAAGGGGAAAGCACAGCTTGTAGAAATAGTACTCCCACTGCTCAAAGTGCTGACCTCATCTGGGATGGACAGATCCAGAATCTGGTTTTTAATCCTATTGACAGGGCCTCAGTGGGAATAATTACAAAAGTCTGCCTGAAAGCCAGACCTCCTGTCACTGCTATGCTATGATTTTTCACATTGAGAATGAACAGCAGGCAGACAGGATAAAAACAACATGATGTAACAAGTATATTACAGCTTGCGAGACAGCATCCATATTACCCTACGGCTAACTTATAAGAGTTTAGAGAAGAAGTGATGCAGAATATAAAGTTTGTGATAACAGGTGCTCAAGTGCTGAAAATATTGGGGGATTTTTGAAACTAAAAAAAATTAATTTCAAGGCATTATAAATATATATGAGTTATTTAATTGAGTACTTAATATTTTATTAATACCATGTAGTGGAAAAGAAACACGTAAAATAAGAACCTTTTCTAAGTTTTATTATTAAAACTTCTTTAAAAGACTGTAAAAGAGGGGCGCCTGGGTGGCTCAGTTGGTTAAGCGACTGCCTTCGGCTCAGGTCATGATCCCGGAGACCCAGGATCGAGTCCCACATCGGGCTCCCTGCTCCAGCGGGAGGCCTGCTTCTCCCTCTCTCACTCCCCCTGCTTGTGTTCCCTCTCTGGCTGTGTTTCTCTCTGTCAAATAAAAAAAAAAAAAAAAAATCTAAAAAAAAAGACTGTAAAAGAAAAGAAAACAATGCGTTATGTAAAGACAGGTTTTTTTGTCCTTTATTAAATTATCAGTTTGGAATATGCTAGGAATTTTACTGAGGTCTGGCATTAAAATTCTTTTTATTTTACCAGAAAATTGCCATGATGAATGTCACTACCAAAATGATAAAAAAGAAGAAAAAACTATCAAATTAGAACATCAGGTATCTTTTGTCTTACTCTATTTTACAAATCTTAGTTATGTTAAACAGGTAATGTGATAGAGCAAAGAGAACTGGATTTTTAACTAAATAAAGTCTATGTTCAAATCTACTCCACTATTTACTGGCATGAAATTTGGACAAGGTCACTTCACAATCTTGGGCTTCAGTAGCTTTGTTTCCTTGTTCTTATTTATTAAGTGTTATAGACATAGTAATTATATATATTTATATATTTATATAAAACTACAGAAAATAGTTTTATATTTATATATAAAACTATATAAAGTAGTTTTGTATTTATATATTTTTATATATTTTTTAAATATATTTATTTCTATTTATCAAAGCTTGTCTTCACAGTAACACAGTGATCAGTTACCTAGCTGTTGAACCCCCCCTACAATTGTTTATGTTGAAATGCTATATTTAAAAGCATGCATATTTCAGCCACCATCACCAAACCCCCAAAACCCCACATACAAACTTACACCCACTTCGTCTTTGAGTGGCGCCTCAGCAGCAGTGTGAAAGGCTGGCCTGTCTCTGTATTCCATCCCTGACAGGCAGTGGCCCCTGCTCTATCAAGATACACCTGTGTGGCAGTTCGCCTCCAGCTCTCCGGGTACCACGGTTGTCAAACCTGGTCTGTGCTCCCAGACACGTGCACACTCATTTGGGTTCATGCAGGTAAGAATACAGAAGTGAAGTTCTTAAATTATATAAATAACTTAAAAACCAACTCCCATAAAAGGAAAGACGCATAATGAAATCAGACCTTCTGGATCTCACTCAATGTTCTCATAGGTCCATTCTGAGAGATCAACGTACAGATAAAACAACTGAATTACCCACACAAACGTACAACTTAGTAACCTACTGGAAAAGGACTAAATCAGAGTAATAGTGACTAAAAAAGTGAGTTATTTATGATACAGTATTATTTTATTTTACTAAAAGATTTCCTTGAGGGAGTCGTGATTATGAACAAGAGGCTGCAAAGAAGAGTGCTCTTAAACCACAACTGGTGTTGGAAAGATTTTAGGTGGAGGCACAATTTACTATAGTATTTAGGCCACTGTCAAGTTTATTTTCAAATATCTTTCTTGTATTTATTATAATACTGTAAGTTTTATAATTTCAGTTTCTTATTCATTGTCATTACACTAAGCCATTCCCCATAGTTTTGAAAACGTACCAAGGTCAGACAATGGAGGCTTTATAGACAAAAAGGATGCAAAATATATGAGTGAGGATTCCTCTTTAGAAAAATCAATACTCTGGTTTTAACATAATCATTTTGAAAACAACACCTCTTAAAGGATTAAATTCACATTCTGAATGACAGATATCGTTAATTTCACCACGGAAAGTCTCATTTCAACAGTCCTGAAAAAGGAATACGACATGCCCTTTATATATATTATGGCACTGGCTTCCCTTCTAGCCTGCCTTAGCTGTGTAAACTTGGGAAATCTGCTTAAGTTCTCTGAGCCCAGTTTTTCCATATCTAAAATAGAGAAACATAATATTAAGACTATCTCATGAGACTACTGTGAATTAAAGTACATAATTCAGGGTGCCTGGGTGGCTCAGTGGGTTAAGCCTCTGCCTTCAGCTCAGGTCATGCTCTCAGGGTCCTGGGATTGAGGCCCGCATCTGGCTCTGTGCTCAGCAGGGAGCCTGCTTCCCCCTCTCTCTGCCTGCCTCTCTGCCTACTTGTGATCTCTGTCAAATAAATAAATAAAATCTTTTAAAAAAAGTACATAATCCATGTGAAAAATCTAGCACAGTGCCTGGTGGAGACTAAGCACAATAAATAAGTATTATGATTATTTCATAATGCCAATTTCCATGCCATTTTGATTTCACCCTAGTTTCTACCTGTGGTAAACAATGAGCCACTTCTCCATTATCAGATGTGTATACAAACAGAAAACACAAATTAATTACTGGACAAATACAGACAAATTACTCATTCCTTTCCTGACTCAATAATTCTTATTTGCCTACTCTTTGCATTGTGCAAGGCAATGGATCAAATTTTTATCCACCAAAAAGCAAATATGATGATCTCTAAATACATATTACCTTTGATCTGGAATCAACTGGTATGGATGATCAGTTGCTTATGTGCTTAAGCTAATTAAATTTCTGGTATATCATAAGAAATTATTATATAAATTATAAATATTGTGCCTTAGTTTGTATCTTTTGCAATGTGTTTAATTATCTCCTATTTCACTGGTGTTACTTACTCTAAAGTCACCTTTCCTGCCAGAGCTGTAGCATATCATCAACGTGAAGAGAGGAAAACTACTCGGCATAGGTAGACATGCAGGAAATGTGGGAAGGGACATTATTGACCAATTATATTTAAACTGGAGAGTTATATGTGGCAGCTATTGCTTTGTCTTTCAGTGAGGCTAACAGTGGATCTGGCAGTATCAGAATATTTCACAAAAGCAGGTTACTTCAAGTTCAAAAAATTTAGTGAGGCAAGAAATATGCATATAAATATGAATGTTTGAAATTTAATCATATTTAATAAAGTGAGCAATTTTAGTTAAATTCAAAGAACAAAAATTAGTGATTCATCAATAATTGGCTTTTCTTCCACAATACACTTAAGTCTATCTCTAGAAAAAGTTTGCAAGATCCATAGCCAAAAATGAAAAGAAATAATTACATTTTAATTTCTTAAAACAAAGAGCCATCCTTCCTAGCAGTCTTTCAAAACATGAGCTTTCTGTCATTAGTTTTCAACAAAAATTTCAAAAATGATTAAAACAAAATCATCAGTTGAAATAATCTTTCTAGCTATTTTGTAAAGACTAGTTTTTCTTCCGTATTTAGTCAGTTATATAATGTAGATCAATACTAAGTCTTGGGAAGCAAATAACCCTAAAGCAGTTTAAGGCAGTTTGAACATGTGGGGAGATAAATAATCATTTCTGTTATGTCAGTGGAAAATTTTCTGAAGATCATAAAGAAATCAGTTTGCCCCGAAGCACAACATTTTAAAAAGATGCATCAGGACAATGAGGATATTCACTCAATCCTTAATTCTTAGAAATAAAAGAAAGTAATAGGCAGAATAAATCTTTACAACAAATGATGTTGTTGAGCTCAATCCTTTTGTCAAAAAAAGGAGCTCACTAAACGTACATACACACACAGACACACACACACAAGTGAACAGACTTATACCTACATATACACATTACGTATGTATATATAGAGTTCTGAGATAAACAGAATTGTTTAGAAATAAAACAGTAAGAATTCTATATCTGCATTCCCATACTTTCTACTCCTTAATAACAGAAAACCAATTGTTCATTTTTAATCTTCACACAAAGAAAATAATCTGACACAGCTCTTTCTATATCTCATCCAGTTTGCACTCACAGCATTTTGCAAAAAAGTGAACGTAGGTACGACTAGGTTATTGTTTAATATGTTTTTTAATTAAAACTACTTATAGAAAAGGTAGCTATGTTCAATGTGTAAAAAGACAACTAGTTCAGTTCCTGTTTTTAATGAATAACTAACTCATCTTTCATGAATCAGTTAAAAGCTTTACATCCAGCGCCTGGGTGGCTCAGTAGGTTAAAGCCTCTGCCTTTAGTTCAGGTCATGATCTCAGGGTCCTGGCATCGAGGCACGCATCGGGCCCTCTGCTCAGCGGGGAGCCTGCTTCCCCCTCTTTCTCTGCCTGCCCCTCTGCCTCTTTGTGATCTCTGTCAAATAAATAAATAAATAAATAAAATCTTAAAAAAATAATTAAAAAAAAGCTTTACATCCTCCTAAAGCTACCAAGGAGAAGGGTATAAGGCGGTTTGTCTGACATACCACAATTATGGGATTAACCGTGTCATAATTATTTTTCCATCTGTGTCTCTTCCAGCAAACTGTGAGACCCTCAAGGGCAGAGATTATATGTATCTGTAGATTCCAGAGCCTAGCACAATGTCTGGCACACAACAGGAAGTTAACCTGCATTTTCTGAATGAAAGAATCATTATTCATCCTGCAATCTTAGGCATCTGGTAATAGCTACCCCACTTACCAAAGGCTAATTCACCAACACAACTTAGTAAACTTTTTATAGAAATCAGATCAAAGGAAACAGCATGGCACATTCTTAAGGAGAATGTAGTAAAGTCCTGATTACATCAGTTAAGGAAAGACATTTCGTGTCCTCTCACTCTTAAGACGTTCCCTGTTAGGCTGTGCAAGAAGACAATTCCATGGTCATGTTTAGATTAATGCTTTAGATAATTTCCAACATGATTCTATGAGTATTCTTAACATGGTGATATGAATAAGTACATGAATGAGATGTGAAATATTTTATAAGCATATAATTAGAGCATTTTTCTTTGAACATGGGAAAGAAAAGTTCCAAGAGAGGGAAAACTACTAGTTGTGAATTATAAATCATAATAAAACTGTCAGTGTAAGGCTCTTTTCTAAGGCAAAAAGATTGAGTGATAGCTCCACATTCTTAAAAAGAAGACCATTTTTTCCTTAAATATGTGAACAACCCACACTCAAAAACAAGAATATTCTAAGTTTAGATAGTCTAAAATTGCCATATTCTAAAAAGTACACATATACTTTCATTTCTGTTAGTAATTTGGAACTAGACAGGCCACTATTAAAATAAATTCTTGTAATTAACATTTCTATTGGAATACACAGAAATATCACTGACGCCTTACATTATGAAAAATGATTTCAATTTATTTCTCACTGGCTCTCTTCTAAATTTTAAAAACAATTACTATAAACAAAAAAAACTAATTTAAATACAATGGGCTGTTACATATTTTCTTTTACTATAAGCATAAACACACATATATCCACCCATCCTTCTATACTTTTGTGTTTTTGCATTCAATTTCAGATGTATTTAAGATACATTAATTCATTTTGTATATGACCTATGGGGAGGGGCATGACAAAACTAAGGGTTAAAGCCTATTTATATGTACCTATAATTTTACTTTTTTCAAGTTAAAACTGAAACCTAAAAGATCAGGAAAACTGGATAAGAACATAAAGTACCTTACCATAAAGAACGGAGGGCATTAAGAGAGACAAGAGAAAAATGAAGGGGGCGGGCAAATCAGAGGGGGAGAGGAACCATGAGAGACTGTGGACTCCAAGGATCAAACTGAAGGTTTTGGGTTTGGGATGGGTGAGCCTGGTGATGGGTGTTAAGGAGGGCACATATTACATGGAGCACTGGGTGTTCTATGCAAGCAATGAATCATGGAACATTACATCAAAAACTAATGAGCTACTGTATGGTGACTAACATAAAATAAAAAAAAAAGGATGAGTTCAGAAAAAGTAATGTAAGTACTACAAAGTATATTTAAATATGAAAAAATGAAAACTTTATAAGTGAAATACTGTTTCTCATGGTAAAGGATAATAATATAAACGTGTACATTTCCAAATGAAAAATGTGTTGGAAGTTCTTATAAAAAAAAGGACAAACTAGAATATAATGACCCATTCCATTTCTACACCAATGGTGCTATAATACAGTATAATGCACAGAGAGCTGGAAGTGCATTAAATATTCCTAATTAATCAGAATCAAGTCATCTCAAAACCTACTTAAAGGTTTTGAAGATATCAATTTATACAAGAATACAGATAATAATGAAGGAAAAATGCAGTTCAAAGATTGAACGCAAAATTAATGGTAAAGAACATACAGGAGAAAAACAGAAAATGCACTGTGAAGCCACAGTCACAGATGGAAACCAGTTAGAATGGGTCAGACAATACTTTTAGAGTAATTTTTTCATCATTTAAGTCGAATTACTCTTTTGTAAATATTCAACAGAAGAGTGATAAGAATACCAGTCATGTATATGTGTCTAAACAATGTCTACAAGCCACAGTGCAATCGACTTTTAGGGATAGTCAAGCATTGTATAAGAATTTGTGAAACACTTTTATAAGTGGAATTATACCAATGAAAAAATTAGGAAGCTGATGCTTGATAATTTTTATATGCTTTTAACTTCACCACAATGAAAACAGTAAACAATACCTATGGCAAGACAGACTAATGGTGATCCTTGCCAAATGCCAACAATGGTAAAAGATAATCCTAACTTGGATATGACTTTTGCCACTCTTTCATATGACTATTCAGTAACTTAAATAAGTAATCCTTTAAGTAGGAGGCTAAAAAAGTGAATATTTTCAAGCTACAGATGTTAAAAGAATATGTCTACCCACAGTGTCAGTAAAGGTTTGAAATTCTTTTATTTTCCCAAAATGAAATCCTTCTTTCATCAAAGAAATAAAGTGTTGAATGCCATAAAATATTCTGCAAAATTAGAATTTGGAGGAAATATTTTTTTATCAAAATAAGGTGTACCACTCTTTACCTATTATCTTCATTATATCTTTTCTTTATTAAGTTTTCCATCAAAGTTGTATCTCCAAAAGGCATGCAGTTTGTCCAAACCTTAAATAATTTTCTGTTCATGAAATGTGCTGAATACCTACATGCAAAGTACAATGCTTGCAACAACCTAACAATCTAAGTGTCATTTAATATGGTTAAACATTCTACTTTTCACATGGAAAATATGATAGTTTAGTAGGTTCATACATTGGCATTGCCTTAATGTCTATATCACAAACTCATTAAATTTTTATTAAATTAATTATTCTATTGTTCTTTGTAAATAGTTACATTGCAAAGGGAATAGAGAATTCTCAAAACATACTACTCCCTTTAAGCTATTGTAGACAGACTTATGTATTTCTTAAAAGAATTGTCACAATAGCTAAGAATTTGTACATTTTCTTTTCTTTTTTTTTTTTTAAGATTTTTATTTGACAGAGAGAAACACAGCCAGAGAGGAAACACAAGCAGGGGGCATGAGAGAGGGAGAAGCAGGCTTCCTGCCGAGCACAGAGCCTGATGTGGGGCTCAATCTCGGCAGTCGCTTAACCAATTAAGCCACCCAGGCGCCCCGAGAATTTGCACATTTTCTATCCAAATATTTTATTGTATTACATAATACAATAAAGATCTACAGATTTTGATATAATAATTTATATGAGGAATGGCCAATAGATAGTACATTTTGTCTATAGTTTATAGTACATCTAATTTCATTAACATAACCAAAAATTCTACTTTGTTGCTTTAACATCAAAAATCAAAAATAAATTTAGCAGGAAATTTTATGAGCAAAAATTTTTTAACTTTTCTTAAAATCCAAATGCTCCATATAACAAGTTCTTCAAGAATTTGGTCAAGTGACAAACAGATTTGTATCAGGTATGAAACAGAAGGGCTGATTTTTTAGAAATAGAGGATCTTATAGTTAAACTGTTTTAATCAATACTTTGGTTATGCAGGAAACCCAAGAAAAATACTTTAAAATCATATTTCCTTTTTTCAACATAATTTTTAGAAATACTATGGAACAGTTTTTCATTCTGACAATCAGTATATATTCTCGATTATCTGGAATTTGATATATGACTAATTTGTTGACTGTGTACCAAATAAGATTTTCACATTATGTTATGGAGATAATTTAACCAGTGAGTTTGACGACAGTATTAAAATTAGAGGTATTTTTGGGCACCTGGGTGGCTCAGTGGGTTAAGCCTCTGCCTTCGGCTCAGGTCAGGATCTCAGGGTCCTGGGATCGAGGCCCACATCAGGCTCTCTGCTCAGCAGGGAGCCTGCTTCCTCCTCTCTCTGCCTGCCTCTCTGCCTACTTGTGACCTCTCTTTCTCTCAAATAAATAAATAAATAAAATCTTTATAAAAAAAATTAGAGGTATTTTTAGTATTCAGGAAAGCTCCACCAACATCTCCGAAGTTGTATCTCTAGAATGACAAAGGTCAATGTTATCATTGTTACTCGTTCTTTTCCTTGAATGCATTCCCTTCTGAAGGATCATGAGCTTAACATAAGCATGCCATTTACTAATGGATAAATATATTGCTGTAAAAGGAAAAAAAATTGTACTTCAAATCCCATTTTACATATTTGATTAATAAATGAAAGAATAAATCCTTTCACAGTACACCTCAGGTTTCATAAATACTCCTATTAACTTTCAGGAAAAAAAGCATAACAGTAAATAAAAAAAGAATTTATCAGATGTCAGAATAAATAATAATTAAGTAGTAGAATATTGAATTTCCAACTAGCAGAAAGCACTAAAATAACGTACTCTCATGAAAAGTATTTAACTAGAGCATTTTTTTAGAATCAGGCTCGAATTCAGAGCTATTTATATCAAGAATAAGCTATGTGGTGCTAAACCTTCTAAAAAAGTTTCAATACAAATGCATTTGCTACAATTCCAAATCACATCTTCTTGTGAAGCCATATCTGACCTCTGGTTTAAGCAACTGAGTCCCTCCTGTCTCTAGCCATGCTTATAATTAAACACTATAGCTAAGATTTACATCTTTATCTCTAACTAACTAGCTCATGCAGGGTTCCTTCCACTCTCACCACAATTTTCCAAGATATCATACTCTTCCAATCAAGTGTAAAGATGTTTATTATATTTCCTTTATATTTCACAAGTTTGTTCCTTTGAAGTCTTCCTTCTGAGTCTTACACCTCCGTTATCCAGTCTTTTATTTTTTATTTTTTATTTTTATTGCTATTTAATTTTTTTTCACTGTTCCAAGATTCACTGCCCATTCCCCACACCCAGTGCTCTATGCAATAGGTGCCCTCAGTACCCACCACCAGGCTCTCCCATTCCCCCACCCCCTCCCTCCAAGTCCCTTAGTTTGTTTCTGTGTCCAAAGTCTCTCTTGTTTTGTTTCTCTCCCTGAATTACCCTACTTCCCATTTACTTTAATAGTACCCAGGATGTTAATGTTTCATGTATACGTATGTAGATTATAGTTTTACTTGCCCAAATAGAAGAAACCTGTATATGTGAATACATATTGATGGTTAAGAAAAAGTTACTAGATCAGTAGAGGACAGTCTCTAAGAATCCAGACTATAGAGCTAAACCCTAGGTTCGAATGCTAGACTTATCACTAGACCACTAGATAGGAAACTGCCTAGGAAGAGTTAAGTTTTTTTCCAAATAGGATTGTTTTATGGACTAAAGAGCTTACAACAGTGTCCAACACATACTAAGTATCTTATACATATAATTAATATTATAATTCTTTATTATGTTAACACTGTAAAGAACACTATTTTTTAGGTTAATTTTACTTTCCTTAAAATGTAAAAAAAAAAAAAAAAAAAGACCTTCTGAAATATTCTCCAACATTTTTAGGAGCAATGTGTTTAACTGCAACATTATATAAATTAATGTAGCCTAAATGTTTAGAAGTTTCAATTTAGGAATTCATTTAATAGTTTTGACAGCTAAAGAAATCATGTATAAAGAATTCTTTGAAATAACATCATTTTTTAAAAATCTTCATTTAAAATTTATTTTCCCTTCTCTGTTGTTTTAGTCTGGATAAATTTACTTTGTTTAGTATATTATTTAGGTAAAGGTACAACTTTACCCTCTACAATGAAAGGAAATATGGCAGACAGATGTTTAATCTGTGTATGTTGCCTTGTAACAACAAAATAAAACAATGTAAGACAGACTGATAAAAACTCAAAGATTTGAAAGGGTTAAGAAAAGCTCCAGATCATTGCGGGCAGCTATTAAAGCTAAAACATTCACTGACAGGAGAGGGAGAGGGAGAGAAAGAGTGAGGGAAGGAAAAGTAATGAAGAAAGAACAGAATTCTAGGATAATACAACTTATTTCCCAGTCAGTTTATGAGTTTTCTTTGCTACCCTTAACACAGTGATGTAAGCAACCATATGCCTTTTGATTTTAATCTGATTTCCATCCATATCTCCATAGTCTGACAATTTTTTTTTCTAAAGACAACTAAGCAAAATAAAAGCCACCATTCTCTTTCTTCATGACAACTGAAGAAGAAAAATCACAGTATTTTAGGACTTCTATCATTATTTTGCTCATCAGGTATGCCTACAAAACTTTCATTATAAGAGATTTATGATACGTGGATATGGGAGAAGTTAGGCAGCAAAAGATGGGGCCGACTCCCAATTAATAACAAGTCTGAAGAAAATAATCAAGAGGGAGAGAGAATGCACTCCAAAAAGCATGGCACGTTGTCACCAGCAGTGACCAAGTGACATTTTGTGGTTTAATTTTCACAAACTAATACAACACTGGTGGTCCACAGCCAAAGTGACATGAAAACAATTGATCATAATGTATGAGAACAGAAGCCCAAAGATGTTTCTCCCACGTTCAGGAACACACACAGTTGATTTTCTGGAAAATCGTTTCCATCCATTATAAGAAACATCCACTGTCTTCCACTTAAGTGCATTTGAACAAAAATATAGACTATATACAAAAGTGCACACGCTGTAACTGAAGCCCTGCCTTTGTGAAGGGAGGGGAACGTAAGGCTTCTTCAGTTCTTCAATCCTGGGTCCCAAGTCAAAGATTCAGGCAGACTATACATTCGATCTTTATACCTTTGAGGCAGATCTTCAAAACACAAATTCACTGTCCCCTCTTATCTTATATTTCTGTCATCCATTCCATTCCTTAGATGTCTTTGTTTTCGGAGATAAGTCGTCCAGAGTTCTCACCACTTTGACAGTCCTCAAAATCTCGAAGTAGTCACATTGATCCTTTACCTTCTGCTAATAATCACCAAATATAGATTCAGGAGCAATTTATGTGGATTTACAAGGCTCCAGGATATTACAAAGTTTTCCTATCCATATGGCATAAGGATGTAATTTTTAATTTTCCAGTGTCATACTTCTCAAGTTGGGGTTGATTTTGCCCCCAGGAGAGATTTTGTAATGCCTATAGACATTTGTGATTATTTTCATAGTGGTGCTGTTACTAGTATCTGGTAGGTAAACTTAAGAGGTGCTGTTAAACATCCTATAGGACTTGCCATGACAAAATGGTCTGGTACAAAAGTCAGTAGTGCTATTGATGAGAAACCTTGCTCTACTAACAAACAGGTATCTGTAGTTTTACTTCTGAGTCCTAGATATCTTCCTATAAATGAAGCCCAGTCCTAACTATGGAAGAAAAAAAGAAAAGTACAACTAGATTTTTTTCATATTCAACAGAATAGAACTTAATTTTGTAAGAGAACTTAGTTCTAGCTTTTATAAATTTAGTTTTTCTCTAAATTTCTCCAGCTAAAGCTCTAGATGATTTGCTTACAAATTAAGCTCACTTGAAATTTCTTCGTTAAAAAAAAAAAAGATTTGAGGGATGCCTGAGTGGTTCGTTCTGTTGAGTGTCTGCCTTCAGCTCAGGTCATGATCCCAGGGTTCCAGGATTGAGTCCAATTTACAGCTCCTTACTCAGCAGGAAGCCTGATTCTCCCTCTCCCTGTAGCTTCCTCTACTCATGTGCTCTCTCTCTCACAAATAAAATCTTAAAAAAAAAAAAAAAAGGTTTGAGAAAATTTTAAAAATGCTATAGAGATTTAAGTTGGCAGAAACATTCCTTTTATCACTATCCCTTCTCTCCTATCAGTGTCACTATTTCAAGTTTCCATCTATATGTAAGGTATGTCTCCAGAGTTATAAAATTCATCCTAACCTAGAATTAAAAAAACAAAAAACCCTGAATTTGTTATCCCTTCAGTAGCAGAAAATGTGAAGGTTCTACTTCCCTCTATCTCTCATATCAAATTAATTCTTGTCCATTGTTCTTTTGACACTCTCAATACAGTAACCCTGTGACAAATGTTTGTCTTATTTACTGTACTATCTTCCTGTACTTCTTCCTTATCCAAGAAATATTATGAATGCTTCTGATGCACTAACCATGCAAAGAACTAGAGATATTGTGGGAAGACAAACACAGTCCTTGTCCTCACAGAGTTGTGTCTCATAGAAGGCCACTAATTAAACAAGCAATTCTTTTTTTATTTTTTTTTATTTTTTTAAAGATTGTATTTATTTATTTGACAGAGAGAGATCACAAGTAGGCAGAGAGGCAGGCAGAGAGAAAGGAGGAAGCAGGCTCCCTGCTGAGCAGAGAGCCCGATGTGGGTCTGGATCCCAGGACCCTGAGATATGACCTGAGCAGAAAGCAGAGGCTTTAACCCACTGAGCCACCCTGGCGCCCTAAACAAACAATTCTAAGTAGCATGATGTGTCATGAACAGATGATCAGCTCAGGAACACAGGTAAGTGGCAGCTCTTCTGGTATAAGTGAGACCTGCAGAGTAAGTAAGAAATATGCAAAGGAGAGTGGAAAGAGATTATTTACAGGCAAATAAAGAGCAGAGAGGAAAATGATCATGGCAGTCAGAAGCAAGAGCAGAATGTCAACGTGCAGGAATGTGTCTGTGGATGAAAGAAGAGCAAGTGATGATGCTGGAAAGAGGCGGGGCAAGAATTAAGAAGTTTTTATTTCATTCTAAGAGGAATAAATAGAAAGCCATGGAAGGACTTTCAGAAGACAGTGTTATGATAAGACTCATATTTAGAAACACCTCTATAGCTGCAAGGGATTAGCAGGAGGCATAAAAGGAGAACAGAGGAAAGGTGGGGCTGTGCTAACAGGTGGAAGATGATGGTGGACTGGAACAGGTCACATAGGCTCGTTTGTAGAGAGCTGGACATTCAGTAGATCTTTGGGAGGGAGAATCAAGAATTTTTATTAGATATTCCCCAGGCTTTGCTCTTAAATTTTCCAATTATCCAGCTCACACCAGCAGTTTGGGTTTTAAAATATTGGAAATTAAAATGCAGTTTGATTTACGAGAGCTCAGAGGGTCCTCACAGCATCATATGAGAAAGGCAAGGCAAGAAAATTTCCCTCATTCAACAGATAAAGTGGAGGCTTAGAGACGTTAATCAACTGACACCAATTTATAATGTTACTAGTGGTAAAAATGGGCTTAGAACCCAGCCAGCAGTTTTGGAATCCAGTTTGGTTTCTAGTTACATGTTTCTTCTGGATCTACACCTCTGCCAAAGTTCTGGGCTATTTGATGTATACTATGTACTCTTGTACCTGATTACTGTCAAGCATAATTTTCTAATCACTTCATAAATGTGTATGTATATTCAGTAACCATTCCACAAAAAAAATGGGGGAGGGAAGCATAAACTGATTATATTGATTATAACTGAATGAATAACATCATAAATAAACATTTATATTAATATAAGTAATATGGGAAAAAGAGACCTATTAGCATTGTCCAAGCTAAAACTATGTTTCACATGGATTAGTTGGCAGTATGTTCAGAACATAAATATTTAATGAATTATGAAAAATCAAATTTGCCTTCATGCACGTTCACTCTAAACGCTCATTAATTCCAGAGAAGCAAAAATGTTGAATTGCTTCCTCCTCTAAAACATAATTTTTCTTTCCATCTAGTTGCATTTGACAAGTAATCCTATAAGGTGCTTTACCTTTTCAGCTCCAAATTGGATTCCAAAAAATCCCTATATTTAATTTGCTATCATGAAATATGAATACCTGAGTCACAGTTTAATAACTTTAGGGTAAAATAATTACTTTTGTTAGTAGATACAACTACCAGTCACACACACAAAAATTGTATTTTGGACATGGGAGGTAACAACTTTATACTTTAAGAAGCTAAAATAGGGGTGCCTGGGTGGCCTAGTTGGTTAAGCAACTGCCCTCGGCTCAGGACATGATCCCGGAGACCTGGGATCGAGTCCCACATCGGGCTGCCTGCTCGGCAGGAAGCCTGCTTCTCCCTCTCTCACTCCCCCTGCTTCTGTTCCTTCTCTGGCTGTGTTTCTCTCTGTCAAATAAATAAAATCTTTAAAAAAATAAAATAAAATGAAATAAAATAAAATAAAATAAAATAAAATAAAATAAAATAAAATAAAATAAAATAAAAAATAAAAAGCTAAACATACTAGAATACAATTTAAAAATTGATTATTTTGGAAATACATAAAATGGGTGGTAAGAGCAGATCAAATGCTTTATATGGAAGGTAACTATATAATTCATCATCCCAGCCAGGACCCTTTCAAGCTAAAAGAAGAGCCATTAATAACAACAGAATGAGTGTCACCTTAATCACTAGAATGAGATAACAACAAGGGGAAATGGCTTTGCTAAGAGTTCCTGAAATTCCAATGATGAGGCCCTGGGAAAAAAAATTCACTTTAATATACAACTATAGTAACTAAATAACCTGGACATACACCAAAATTCTGAAATTTGAAGATCTGGAACATTTTAGCAGCCAGCTCCTCTACCAATGTTTTTATAAGTTAAAATCAATGTATTTCACAATAACAACTTGCTTAAAACTGAGTTTAAAACTGTGAGGTTTGTGGCTGTTCGCTTTTAACCTTCCTCCCCACTAACTGAAGTACCCTGTTTAGTCCTAGACCTTGGGTTCCTTGCCACAGTTATAAACCAGATATCATTCTCCAATAGCATTTTAAAAATCTATTCGCATCTCCATTTAACTCTTAAGTCTATTAACAACAACACCCAATTAACTTGGAAAAGTAAAGCATGAACACCAAACAAAGCAAACATTATTGCTCTCACAGTTCTTGTGTGTCAGGTCTAAACTGTCACAGGACAAAGTAAATATTTTGGTAGAGGCAAAGAAAAATGCTTTAACTCAGAACCATTATGGTGTGAACTGTGACAAGAACGACTTACAACATATAATACAAAAGCAACATGCAGCCACAGAAGCATTCCTCCATGGATAGAGACCTTTTAATCCATTTTTGTACAGAATGGGAGGAATTAAGGAGTTGAAACAAACAGAACTTTTTAAGATGCCTGGAGAAAGAAATATCCATTAGTAAGCAGCATTCTCACTGGGATTGCATTTCTTGAATATTCTCCATCAAGGAGATGAGAATATCAGTTTTTACACGTTAGTCCAGGAAAGTGATAGTCTGAAATTAGAGCTGCTAAAAACAGGCAGGTACTGTGAAATTCAAGGAAATGCTACATCAAGAAGCTAGAGAAATGAAAAAAGGATAAAATTCTCTTTATCCTTACAAAACTGGCACATTATTCCAAGTGAGGTAACAGGCAGAACCTCACAGCAGATTAAAAAGAATTTGAAGACAAATGTTTCATTCAGTAGGCCTTTCTATATAGCAGATAACTTTCCACCCAGTAAAGAAAAGCCTTGTCCTTTATTAACTCCATTTGAAGGTTTGTGTTACTATATAAAACCCCCTTTTTCACATAGTCATGATTGTATTGGCAGGCACCTCCACATCATTCATACTTATAAAATTCAACATGGCAGGTGGTCCTTAATTTTTCACTGTAACTATTAAAAGCTCTGCAGAAGGTGACTGCCTTGTTTCCATTTGCTTTTCATTTGCTTCACTTACCATTAAAAAAAATGCTTCCTGAACATTTTCAAAGAGCATCTTCTTTAAAAATAATGAAGTCTTCTTTAGAAAGAGTACAGAATAGATTTTTCTGAAAATTTTTGCTCTTCTAGAATCAGGTATATTCATGTCAAAGGATCGCATTTGCTATTCGCAAATCCATCTACTTTCAGTGCTTTCTGCACATAAGTCCTTGAAAACACAATTATACACGCAGAAAATTCTAAGGTGATAAGTTTTAAGTTAAAAAACAAAATAAGCAGTAAAAGCAAGTCATTATTTTAAGTTAGTGGATTGGTAAGTGATACATATTTTCATAAACTGAGAACTGAAGAGACACAAGTAAGATCTAATGTAATATGCCTTTAAAGGATCATTCTGTATTTTACCACCTTCCTTGAAACAAAGACTTCTGTTAAAAAAAAAAACCATTTTCATTTCAACCTATGTCCTTAAAAACCAGAACCTTTCTGTTTGATTTATTCTGTAGGGCAAATAAGCTGCTTCTTTTGATATTGTGATTATTAACACATGTAGTTAGTAATTCTAACAACTGGATAATTAATAAACATTAGCATATTAATCATAAATTAAGTCAAATTAATCATAAATTATTTCACAAATTAAAAAGCTTAAAAACTGTATCAAAGGCTGTTGCAACCAATAAGCTAATAAGTTAGGATAAAAAAGCAATACAGTCTGGAATTCTATGACAGTCCTGCCCCCCCTTCCTTTTTCTCACACCCTATGATCCTGTCGCCCCAATTCTTTAGCTTCATCTTTTGGAGAGATGAATTGATAGCATCCCCATCTGTCAACAAGCCATACTTAAGTCATCATCATCAATCAGAGTTGTTTTTTTTTTTTTTTTTTTCATTTCCCACTCACTAACTGAAATGCCTCACTTTGGTCTCAGTCTTGAATCTTGTTTCTTTCCCACTGTAATCCTGCTTTCTATGCCCTTCTCCTTCAAGAACCTAGATGATCATTTCCCCAACTGTGTTTGCAAACACCGCTCCAAATATTACTGAGTATATCAGAAGAATTTATCTTAAAGTCTGCTATCCACATTCTGCCAATCAAATAAGTTTAGCAAACTCAGGACAGAAAAAGTCTTTTTTTATTACAAACTCAAAGTT